>PVJA010004759.1:0-83557 GCA_004027025.1 Myocastor coypus | reverse complement strand
AAAAAAAAAAAAAAAAAAAAAAAAAAAACTATTGGGAGATTCTTAGGACCACTGTCTAATTCATCCTGTGTATATGAGTACATGGTTTTTCTCCTGCCATGTTTCTTATCTTTTCTGCTTGCTGTCTCTTTGCTGTTTAACCCTTAAGTTCTTGATTTCCATTCAACTGTGTTATGCCTTTCCATTTTTATTTCTTGTTTTGAGTGCTTACATTAGGAAGATTATATGATATTTACACATGTAGGTCTGGTTTATTTCACTTATGAGTATATCTTCAAGATACATCCACTTATATATGAAGTCTAGTTTATCATTCTTTATAACTGAGTAATGTTTCATTGTATAAAAATACCACACCTGGGCCCAGCAGGATGGCTCAGTGGTCTAAAGTGCCTGCTTAGGAAAGCTTAGGTGGCTGCAGGGAGTGCGGTTCAATCCCCGGCACCACATGCTGCACCAGCCCTGCCCTCAGGGCAGGCTGAGCCAGCCATAAAAATAAATAAACAAAAGTTCTGAAACAAGAAAAATAAAAATAATTATAAAAATATCACACCTTTTTCAACCATTCTTCAGATGACAGACATCTTGGTTGTTTCCAAGATTTGGCTATCACATATTGTGCTGCTATAAACACAGGTGCACAGATATCACTGTGATACGGTATTTTCAGTTCTTTTGGGAAAATTCCCAGTAGGGGGATTGCTGGCTTGAATGGGATTTCCAGTTCTAGTTTTTTAAAGAGTCTCCACACTACTTTCCATAATGCTTGCACTAATCTGCATTCCCACCAGCAGTGAAGAAGTGTTCCTTTTTCCCCACAGCCTCTCCAATATTTGTTGTTGGTTGACTTCTTTATGATAGCCATTTTTTCTGGGATGAGACGGTATCTAAGTGTTGTTTTAAATTGCATTTCATGGATGGCTAGTGATGTGGAGCATTTCTTCATGTATTTATAGGCTTGTTGAATTTCTCTGAGAAGTGTGTGTTCATCTCAGATGCCCATTTCTGGATTGGGTCTTTGAATTTTGCGGCCCTAATGTTTTTTTAGAGTTAAAAAATACCTATATGAAAAAAAAAAGACCTATTGCAGGCCGACCTGATAGCTCAGCAAACTAAATCACCTGCTTAGGCAGAGAACAGCGGTGGTGCCAGCCCATGGAGCAAGGGCAAGCTGAGACCACAACTGAGACTGGGCATGGTGTCACACACCTGTAATCCCAGCACTTGGAAGGCTGAAAAAAGGAGAATCACTAGGAGTCTGATGTACGTAGTAAGACCCTGTAGACCCTCTAGACCCTGTCCTACATACAGAAAAAAAAAAAAAAAAAAAACTGGATTAAATTAAAAATACCCATAGCATACCTCAGAGAACTAAAGAAAATACTAAAATTCACTTGAAACCAGAAAAGACCTAGAATAGCAAAGGCAATTCTGGCTGACAGGTAGGGAGCACCACAAACTCTTTCCTTGAAAAGTTATACTACAAGCCAGGCGTGGTGGCTCACACCTGTAATCCCAGCACTTGGGAGGCTAAGGCAGGAGGATCAGTGTGAGTTCGAGACCAGCCTGGGCTACAAAAGTGAGCTCAAGGCCAGCCTGAACTGCATAATGAGACCCTGTCTTTTCAAAAAAAAGAAGAAGAAGAAAAGTTATACTACAAAGCTACTGTAATAAAAACTGCATAAAAAAGGTTAAACAAAAGTAGCATGGTACAAAAAAAAAAAGATTCTAGGATAAACGAAATAGGACAAAAGACATAGAAACACCCCAAAACACACTTAATTACTTTATCGTTGACAAAGGGACCAAACATCTTCACTGGATGAAAGCCTCTTTAACAAATGATGCTGGGAAAACTACCTTTACATATGCTAAAGATTAAACCTAGACCCATCTCTCTCATCATGAACTAAACTAAAATTGAAATAGATTAAAGGTCTAAATATTAAAGCACTAACACTCTGCTAGAAGATAAAGCAAGCAAAACTTTTGAAGACACAGATGTAGGGTAAAGACTATGAGCAAGGGGCCCGGCAGGATGGCTCGGTGGTCTAAAGCGCCTGCTTAGGAAAGCGTAGGTGGCTTCAGGGACCGCAGTTCGATCTCCAGCACCACATGCTGCGCCAGCCCTGTCCTCAGAGCAGGCTGAGCCGGCCATAAAAATAAATACACAAACAAAAGTTCTGAAACAAGAAAAAAAATAAATAAAATAAAAAATTCTAAAAAAAGAAAAAAGACTATAAGCAAAATGCAATCCTACAGGAAATGTTACAAAAAATCAACAACTAGGTTCATATCATATTAAAAAGTTTTTGCACAGCAAGAGATACTATCATGAGGGTGAAGAGATACCACTGGCAATTTGGGAAATGCAAATTAAAACAACTCTGGGATTACATCTCACTCCAGAAAGAATGGCTCTCATCAAGAAATCAACCAATAACAATGACTGGCAATGGATTAAGTGCTTGCTTGCTTAGGGGAGCACAGGGGCCAGGGTTCAGTTCCCGGCCCCACGTGCCACACTGGCCTGCTCTTAAGCAAACTGAGCTGGTGATGGAGTCTGGGTGCAGTAGCGCGCACCTGTAATCCCAGCACTTGGGAGGTACAAGCAGGAGGATCACTATGAGTCAGTAGTGAGACCCTGTACAAAAAAAAAAGAAAAAGACAAAAAAAAAAAAAAAAAAAAAAAGACTGGCAAGACTGGGAGAAAGGAACCATTTTCTATTGCTGATAGATATGTAAATTGGTACAACCAGTATGAAAATCAGTATGGAAATTCCTCAAAAAACTAAAACTAGAGGTTCCATTTAACCCAGCTATTCCCCTTCTAGGTATGTTTCCCAAAAGAGTTAAACATATCATATCACAGCAATTTATGCACAGCCATATTTATAGCAGCACCACTTGTAATAGCTAAACCTTGGAAACAGATCAGATGCCCATCAACAGACAAATGGATAAACAAAATACATTTTTTATAGTATTATGGAATACTGTATTACCATAAAGAAGTATAGACTTAAATACATTTTTAGGTAAATGGCTACATCTTCAGAACATATTTTAAGTGAAGCCAGGCATGGTGATACATGCTGGTCATATAAGCATGTGTCACCATGCCTGGTGACATGTGCTTATAATCCCAGCACTTGGGATGCTGAAGTAGAAGGCTCACCATGAGTTTGAAGCCAGCTTGGGCTACATAAGTGAGTTGAAGGTCAGCCTGAACTACAAAACAAGATCCTATCTTTAATGAAAAAAGGAAAAAGAAAAAAATAACAATTTTAAGTGAAATAAATCAGACATTATTATGTTTATGTCTAGTTGTCCCCCCAAAGCCTCATGCAATCATGGGGCGGGGACTTCTATAGATTGAGACCTGACTCAAGAGTCATTGGGATTATGTGTTTTAGTACTGATGAGACTATGGGTCTGAATACTACTGGGAATTATAGGTGTGGCCTGAGGCAGATAGACTAAGGCAAAGAGCCTGATGTAATATAAAGAGAGACAGAAAGACAGACTTGTGTTGTTGCTCTCTGCTCCCTTGGTTGTTCCGTTGCCTCTGTCACCACTGTTAATGTTCCGCCACCATGAACTGGTTGGTCTCTGCTCTGTTCCACTCAGCCTTGGGCCAGCAGAGTACGGACTCAAACCTCCAGTAACTGTGAGCTAAATAAACCTTTCCTTCCTTCATTTTGAGTGTCGGGTATTTGTCCTAGCAAGGAGAGAAGAAGAGTAACTAAGACAGACACACATGTTTAACTATTGTATTCATTTTTTTTGTTTAAGAAACCCAGAGTAAAGGACAAAATAGATGATAGATACTGCAAAGCAAGAAGAAAATGTTTAAATTGGAAAGAGAACAAAAGAGGGTGAAGGCAAGTGAAGAGACAGATCAGGGACTTAAAAAACAAAAACAAAAACAAAAAAGAATGGAAGGAAAAGAATAAAAACAAAGTTCTGTAAAGGAAGAGAAGGATTGAAGAGAAGGATGGGGAAAGATACTATGTACAGATAAAAATTTCTTCTGATGAATGTGATCACTATGTATGTCAGAAGTGTACCAATGAAATTAATTGTTTTGTAAAAGTTGGAGAAAATGTGTACTACTAAGTGAAAGAAGTCAATCTGAAAAGGTTATAGACTATATAGTTCTAACAATAGGACATTAAGAAAAGGAAAAACTATAGCAACAATAATATCAATGACTCCTGAGGGCTGGGGATAATGACAGAGCACTGCATTTTAGGTGCTGAGAAACTACTCTGTATGGCACTATAATGGCAGATACAAGTTATTATATAACTTTTCCAAACTGTTGTTTTTTGCCAGACTGGGGATTGAACTCAGGCTCTTACACTTGCCAGGCAAGCATTTATTCTACTGTGCTATTTCCCCTAGCCCCTTTCCTTAACTCTTTATCAATTCCATGCATGCCGAACTGACAGCACCTGCTTCTTCTTTTTTTTTTTTTTTTTTTTTGACTTAAAGGTTTTCTCTAATCCTTAAAATCTAATTTTGTTCCCTGAATGGCAAGTCTAAAAATGTTAACAAATCTATCACCTTACACAAAAAAAAAAAAAATCAACCATACAATGACTGATGAAGGTAGCTTATAAATTCTGCAGTTACCCACCACCTCTTAAGATATGCACTTACACTGGCTCATAGAGTTCCCCAGTAGGAATAAGTTCCAGTTATCCACACTCATCATGAATCACGTACTTGATAACAAACCTTTGTCTGCTGTCTTCCTTTTCCACAGCTCACTTCCTAGTCTCCGCTGGTTTGCATTCAAATCCTTATCTAAGTGTCCACTACTGCAGAAAGTCAGACAACACATCTCATTTCAATAAAGCCTGTAATTTAAATCACTTAAAACCCCAAGTTATGCAGTTCACATAAAGTAAAACTACTATAAATGACTTCTCTAGGCCAGTGCTTTGCGTATGCTAATATCTGCATTATTGTAATTATGCTTTTAACAGTTTTAACAAGGATCTAACGCTATTACTACAACTAAGTACATGCTTTTTCATTCTCATTTATGATCCTGAAGATCAACACTTTCAGCAAGGCAAGCACATCTCCTTATTTCCTTCCACTTGACTTCTGGCACTGTGCCCTTTCTTCGCCACATAATCTACAACCAACACGTCTATCACTCCCCTCACACACTAACTTTAATTTAAAGCCTGCTATTTCCTTCCTCATATCCACCCATTTTTTTTCCCATTTCAACTGCCAAAAACTTCATCCACATTAATAAGTAAATAAAATTCTATGACCTCATGATCTCAATACACTCCACCCCTATTCTCCTTCCCCTCCCCCACCATAGTTCATCCTGCAGGCATACAAAAGTGCATTTAAACACATCCAATCTTCAGTGAGTCACAATCATCCCGCTCAGGAAGGAGCTTCACTATACCTAATTTAAAGGTTCAGAGCACAGATTTAGTGTACAAGTATAAAGAAGAGAAGGCTGAGCATAATCACCTGCCTGGTAAGCACAAGGTCCTCAGTTTGATCCCCAGTACCAAAAAAGTCCTACCTATTAGAATGTAAGAAAAATGTCATAAATCTAAAAAAGGCTAAAACTAAAGTTTCTAAAAGAGGCAGTTTAAAGTCCTAAGCCTAAAATCAAACTACATTTTTAGATACAATACAGAAGCAACAATCCATGACACAAAAAATTGATATAATGAATCTTATCAAAATTAAATGCTTTCAATCCCAGAACTTGGGAGACTGAGGCAGGAGGATCAATGTGAGTTCAAGACCAGCCTGGGCTACAAAAGTGAGCTCAAGGCCAGCCTGAACTGCATAGCAAGACCCTGACTCAAAAAAAAAAAAAAAAAAAAAAAAATGGGCCTGGTGGGATGGCTCAGTGGTCTAAAGCGCCTGCATGGGAAGGCTTGGGCGGCTTCAGGGACCGCGGTTCGATCCCCGGCACCACATGCTGCGCCAGCCCTACCCTCGGGGTGGGCTGAGCCAGCCATAAAAATGAGTGAATAAAAAAAAAAATTAAAAAAAATTAAATGCTTTTCTCTGCTCTGCAGAAGATACCACTAAGACAAAGGACAGACCCCAGAGTGAAATAAAATATAGTATCTTCAAAACACAGGCCTGATTTTACGATATTTTCAAATTATATAAAGAACTCAATAAGACAACCCAATTAAAAAATGATCAAAAGATCTGATCAAGAATTCACCAGATAGCTCAGTGGAATAAAGCACCTGCTTAGGCAGACGCAGGGACTGAGGTTCAATCCCCAGCGTGCCATGCCAGCCCCGCCCCCAGGGCATGGTAAGACAGTGACTGAGACTGGGCATAGTGGCATGCACCTGTAATTCCAGTGCTCGGGAGGGTGAAAACAGGAGAATCACTGAGTCCAATCTGTGTAGTCAGGCCCTGTAGGCCCTGTACTAAATATATTGAGAAAAAAAAACTGAGCAAATGCCTCACGCCAAAGGTGATAAGTAAGAATGTGAAAAACAGTTCAGTATTGTCCTTTGCTAGAAAATTACAAACTAAAACAAACAAAAGAAATGCCACTCTAAGTCGAGAGCGAGCAGCAGTCAGTCGTGAGCAGCAGTCAGTCGAGAGCAGTGGCGGAGCAATGCCTAAATCAAAGGAACTTGTTTCTTCAAGCTCTTCAGGCAGTGATTCTGACAGTGAAGTTGACAAAAAATTAAAGAGGAAAAAGCAAGTTGCTCCAGAAAAGCCTGTAAAGAAGCAGAAAACTCTTCTAAGCAGAGCAGCAGCAGCAGGGATGATAACATGTTTCAGAGTGGGAAAATGAGATTGTCAGTGTCAGGACTTTAAAGGGAAAGTTCTAATTGATATTAGAGAATATTGGATGGATCCAGAAGGTGAAAAGAAACTAGGAAGAAGAGGTGTTTCTTTAAATCCAGAGCAGTGGAGTCAGCTGAAGGAGCAGATTTCTGACACTGATGATGTAGTAAGAAAACTGTAGAATCTGAGCCATAAAGACGTGTACTGTTGTAGTTGTTTTACTCTGTCTTTTTACATTGGTTTTTGTTTTCTAAACATTGTTTTCCAAGCTGTTGTATATTTGGATTGCAAAACAATTAACTTGTAAGATGAATACTTTTTTTTTAATGTGCATTATTAAAAATGTTCTGAGTGGGAGCCGGCGGGATGGCTCAGTGGTCTAAAGCGCCTGCTTGGGCCCAGCGGGATGGCTCAGTGGTCTAAAGCCCCTGCTTGGGGAAGCTTGGGAGGCTTCAGGGACCGCGGTTCGATCCCCGGCACCACATGCTGCGCCAGCGCTGCCTTCAGGGCGGGCTGAGCCGGCCATAAAAATGAGCGAATAAACAAATAAAGGTTCTGAAACAAGGAAAAATAAATAAAATTTTAAAAAAATAATAATAAAAAAATAAAGCGCCTAAAGCTTAGGGAGCTGCAGGGACCGCAGTTCAAGCCCCAGGACCACATGCTGTGCCAGCCCTGCCCTCAGGGTGAGCTGAGCTGGCCATAAAAATGAGTGCATAAACAAACAAAGGTTCTGAAATAGGAAAAAAAATAAATAAAATAAAAAAATTCTTAAAAGAAAAAAAAGATTGTTTAAAAAAATAATATTCTGAGTGAAGCTAATTATCAACTTTATTAAGGAGGATTGCTTTGTGCCCACTCCTAGTGTAAAATAAAATCAAGTAATTCCAAAAAAAAAAAAAAATGCCAATTTTTTTTTCCTTTTTTTTTTTTTTTTTTCAGGACTGCGGATTGAACGCAGGTCCTTGCATTTGCCAGGCAAGTGCTTACTCTACTAAGCTATCTCTCCAGCCCCTCTATGCCTATTTTATTTTTTTATTTAATATTTTTATTGTTTAACTTTAACAATGGTTATATTACATATTTTCATCATCAGATCAGTTTAGATTAATACATATAGGTATATAAGATTGATCAAACAATTAAACATTAACCTTTTTAAATCAACATTACTTTTTTTTTCTTTTTTTTGAAAGTTGACATATTGCATATTGTCCTCACAATCGTTCTACAGAGTACAGTGTGTGCCCACACACTGTCTATGCCTATTTTACAATGGCTAAAATTCAAAAAAATGGCAATGTCAAATGCTAACAAGCATACAGAGCCAAAGGAACTCTCATCTATTGCTGGTGACAATGCACAAATTTGCCCAAGAAACAACAGGCAGTTTCTTACAAAGTAGCCTTGCCATATAATGTACATATTGTACTATTAGAAAAAAATCAATAATTCAATGAATAATGAAGGTGGTGTATAAATTCAATTTTCAATTGAACTGAAACTTTACATATACATAAAACCTGCTTCAAAATGTTTATTTTTTTTAATTTTATTTATTTTTTTTTTTTCTTGTTTCAGAATCTTTATTTGTTTATTCACTCATTTTTATGGCCGGCTCAGCCCGCCCCGAGGGCAGGGCTGGCGCAGCATGTAGTGCCGGGGATTGAACCGCGGTCCCTGAAGCCACCCAGGCTTTCCCAAGCGGGCGCTTTAGACCACTGAGCCATCCGGTCAGGCCCCTCAAAATGTTTACAACAACCTTATTCTTAGTCTCAAAAACTAGAGGCACAGCCGGGCGTAGTGGCTCACGCCTGTAATCCCAGCACTCAGGAGACTGACGCAGGAGGATTGGTGTGAGTTCGAGACCCGCCTGGGCTACAAAAGTGAGCTCAAGTCCAGCCTCAACTGCATAGCGAGACCCTGTCTCAAAAGGACAAAAAAAAAAAAAAAAAAAACACTGGAGGCAGGGGCCCGGCAGGATGGCTCAGTGATCTAAGGCGCCTGTTTAGAAAGCTTAGGCGACTTCAGGGACCGCGGTTCGATCCCCAGCACCATATGCTGCGCCAGCCCTGCCCTCAGGGCAGGCTGAGCCGGCCATACAAATAAATAAACAAAAGTTCTGAAACAAGAAAAAAATAAAATTAAAAAAAAAAAACTGGAGGCAACAAATATACTCCCTGAATCAGTGAAAAGATAAAAATAGTTAAGAACAGTATTCCCATAAATGAAATATTGTTCAGCAATAAAAAGACTCATATATCAAATATATAAGTTTAAACGTATATTGCTAGCAACCCATTCAGTACTTCTCCTGTCTCAGTAAATTGAAGGAAGTATCATTCTCAAAACTACACAAGTCCACTGAGTTAGGAGGGTCAGTGCAAGTTGGAGACCAGCCTGGGCTACAAAAGTGAGCTCAAGGCCAGCCTAAACTGTATAGCGAGACCCTGTCTCAAAAAGACAAAAAAAACTACACAAGTCCAAACATGAGGACATGAGGGCCTCCTTATACCAGAGGTCTATATGCCTCCTACACATCTCCCCACCCCTAGCTTCAATATAAGACATTACTTAGGAATTCACACATATATAGCAAAAGTATAAATACTTTGGTATAATAATCACCAAACTGTAAAAAACTGAGTATCTCTGGAGAGAAAAGCAGAATTATGTGACTGCAGACAGATACCAATCCATTGGCCTTTATTCATTAAGTTGAATTTTCTTTACACTTTTTATGTCATTATTTCATTATAAAATTTTGTCATTTACTTTGAGTATATATTTTGGTAAATCTTTTCTTTAGTGTTTTTTTGGGAAAAGCAGGTCTTCACATATCTTATTATCTTGTTCATGTTTGATACAGGGAGTCAAACTCAAGACCTTAGCTTGCCAGGCAGGCACTGTGCCACTGAACTGTATCTCCAGCCATGTATTTTATTATTGAAACAGTATACCAACTACTGTAAGCTCTGTGCTTTTACTAAAATATATCATAACCCTTAAAAACTCTACAATTTGGTATAATAGTCATCATTTCAAATCTTCAGCAATTTCTTCAATTGGTACTCCAATAACTCTGTATATTATTTCAGCCACTTTTACCAAAGAAGAATGAACAAAAACTTACGGTTGTCTTTTACTTCTAAAGAAACCTCAAAATAAAATTTTAAAGGATTTTTGCTATGCTTAATAAAATTTTAAATTACTAGATCAATCAGTATATAACTTTAACCTTTACTGAAAAAGATCTGCATATACTGAATGCTTAGTTTTTAAATATCTCAACTGAAAATAATACCTTATTAATATCAGCCCAGTAGAGCCAGGCATGGTGGCACATACCTGTAATCCCAGCAATTGGGAGGCTGAGGCAAGAGGATCAGTATAAGTTCGAGACCAGCCTGGGCTACAAAAGTGAGCTCAAGGCCAGCCTGAACTGCATAGTGAGACCCTGTCTCAAAAAGACAAAAAGACCAAAAAAAAAAAAAAAAAATTAGCCAAGTACCTCAAAGTACAATACTCAGTGTATATAATATTTTTAATAACTGTAAGAGTGTTTTTTACTGATTCTCCCAACAAATCATATTATCATTTCTCTATTTCATATTTGACTGAGAAGCTAAAAACATAATTTAATCTGCTGTTCAGGGTATTTCTACCATTACATCAAAGTTCAATTCATTATTCTGAATCTAGCAAAGAAGCTACAAAGTAAGATTTCTTAAACTACTCATCTATTTAGCAAGCTTAATTTCACCCAAACCAGATAATATAATATGAAAGAACAATAAGCCTAGCAGAAGGGAACTGAAATATGTACTAATTCAGCAAAGGCAAACAAAAAAAGGTTGTCACATTACAGACATCCAGATTCCCTCAGGCTCCATAATCTACTGCAAAAAAAGCAGGTCATCAGACACACAGATGGCAGTGTCAGCCTCCAAGTTAAACAATAATAAACCTTAACAGTTCATGTTTTTCTATTATACCTTGCCTCAAGTATCATTTTGCATGGATCTGACTTTAGAAACTGCTGCTCTTTAAAAACAAAAAAAAGGTGTGCAGTGGCAAACACCTGTAATCCCCGCACTCATGGTTTTAAGAGGTAAATGAACGTAACTAGAGTCCATACTCATAAATGAAATAAATCAGACCCACATGAGTAAACATCATACTGTCTCCATAGTGTAAGAACCTGAAAGAGTAATAATCCAAAAATTACAATAGGTACTGTGAAAGGGAAAGAAAGTGATCAAGGGTGGGAACAACTGGGAGGATGGGGAAGGGGAAGGACAGGGGAAGGGAAGGGAAGGGAGGGGAAGGGGAGGAAAGGGGAAAAGAAGGGAAGGGAGAAAGAAGAGAGAGAGAGGAGGATAGCTTGGATAATTATACTGTTGTTTTCTATTGTAAGGAATAATTAATGCTTACATCTTTTTCTTCTTTTTAATTTTTTGACCAATTTTGCATGTTTATATCTGGTAATCTGAACAACTAACTTGAAGGCAATAATATGTAATATAACAACAACTGTTGATTTATCATTTAGTGGTATAACATTTCTAATGCTTTTTTACTATTTTATTCTCTTCAAAAAATAATTTGAAGGCAGCCAAATAGTTCAGCAGATTAAAGCACCTGCAAGCTGGCACAGAGGCCAGGGGTTTGATCCCCCACCCACAGTGCTGGCCCCACCCCTGAGGAGCACTGAGATGACAACTGAGGCTGGGCGTGGTGGTGCACACCTGTAATCCCAACTCTTGGGAGGCTGCAAACAGGCAGAGCACTACAAGTCTGATCTAGTAGTGAGCCCCTGAACACCCTGTAGACCCTTCCCTAAAATACAAAAATTAATAATTTTAAAAGCAAAAAAAGCACAAATACAAAATTCCCAATTAAATTTAAATTTCAGATAAAAAAATGCTTTATCAAATGTAAAAAAAAAAAAAAAAAAAAATTCAGTTCACTTGCTTAAAAAAATCCTAGCACCCAGGAGGCTGAGCTGAGACAGGAGAATCACTAATTCAAAGCCAGCCTGAGTTAACACAGCAAACTCAAGGCTTCAAAGCCTCTGCTATGCAAGATCCTGCCTCAAACAACAACCAAAACTAGAATGAGAAAATACAATGTGCTAAGCTTAAAAAAGCCAACCAAGATTATAAATGTTACAATTAGACAAGGAAACTGAGAATCTAAATAGTTAAATAACCTGGCCTAAGGTTACCAGATTACTAGTAACCTATAACTAGTGACTTGTGTAGGCAGCCAATGAGATGTCTCTAAAGCCCATTTTCTTCCTTCCCACTCTGCCACACTTAGGAATTTAAAAACAAAAAATATCAGGTCCCAAAACTGGTGCAGTTAATGGGGTCTGGACAGACTGCAATGAGAAGTTCTTGTGTTCCAGATTTGGACAAAGTCTGAAGATAGAAGTTAAGCAAAGACTTAAGTAAGCAGTAAAGACCATGGGAAAGGGAGAGAAAGATTTGAAAACGTAACCCTCTGAGCAGTTAGCATAAAATTGCCCAGTTGTTGAAAACTCTTGCACAAGTTCAGCCTCCCAGCAAAGCCTGCATCCATTTAACATGAAAGTCAAAGAAGGCCAAGTGTCCCCCAACACTCAGTTACTGTCTTGAAAAAGAATTAACTTTCTGCTTATTTAAGGAAAATTCTCAACTCTGTTCATGTAACATTTCTCTTTCAGAAGAAAGTCAATGAAAATAAACATTAAAACCTAAAGACTGGGCCAGGGAGATTGCTCAATAGAACAGCATCTGCCTGGCAAGCCAAGGTCTTGAGTTCTATTTCCAGTACAGGAAAAAAAAAAAAAACCTAAAGGTTTATTTTACTCATCGGAGAGCATTCTCTGGGTTCCTGTGAAAAATGTGTAAGAACTGTACTCCACTACCACCCAGAGCACTGAACAATTACACAGAATCTTATAGAACCGTAGCAAGTTTTAAATAAATCGTATAAAGCACTTAGCATAATGCTTGGTACAAAACAAGAGCCTAAGAAATGTTAGCTATCATTTTTAATATTATTCGGCACTATTTGATCACATCATACTATTAGGTTATAGAGCATTTTTTAATTATGTGAAAGTCAGTTGCAAAGATATTTAGTCCAAACCTTATCATAGTATTTCAGTCTTATTTTAAGTTATCTACAGTATTTTTAGTATTTTCTTTAAAAGCAGAGGGGGCCGGGCATGGTGGCTCACGCCTGTAATCCCAGCACTCGGGAGGCTGAGGCAGGAGGATTGGTGCAAGTTCGAGACCAGCCTGGACTACAAAAGTGAGCTCAAGGCCAGCCTGAACTTCATATCGAGACCCTGCCTCAAAAAGACAAATAAATAAATAAATAAATAAAATAAAAGCAGAGGGGGCTTGCCAAATAGCTCAATTCGTTCAAGCACATGATTCAGCAAACTCTCTTAGGCACTGTGGACCGAGGTTTGATCCCCACCCCCACATGGAGCATAAGACCTGCTCTTAAGGCAACTTCACCCAGCCAAAAAAAAAAAAAAAAAGAACTGAAGTATTTTTTTTAAAGACAGATGTCTGTTAAAATGAATTAAGTAAATCATATACATATTTCTCAGTTAAGTACAAAACGGGCTTGTTCTACTTATATTCAGAGAAAAAAATGATAATTTCAACAAAATACAAAAAGTAAAAAGAGCCCTTCATAAAATTTAATAGCCATGCCAGAGAGACAGCTCAGCAGCATAAGCACTTGCCTGGAAGTGCAAGGTCCCAAGTTCAATCCCCAGTACCAATAAAAATAATAGTAATAATACCCAGTAAAAATACAAATCAAGTACAAATACAAAACAGAAGAAAATGTAGTACTTATACTGACAACCAATATCTACCAAAAACCTTAAGGACACACTGTCTTTAAGAGCAAAACACTGGAAGCATTCTCATTCAAGAAATAGATCAAAATGCCTATTATCTTCACTGATGTTCAATGATTAGACTTGAGGGCCCAGGTAAAGCAAAAATAAATAATAATTATAGTAACAATAAGTGATATAACATTGAGAAAGAAGCCTGATAATTTTAGTCTTCTACTTAAAGTAGGGAGTAAGTAAATAGCTGGATATTTTTTTCCACAATAATAGAAAAATATTTTTATGTATTTTTAGTATAGGGTCTAAGGATCTACAGCATCTCACTATGTAGATTGGACTCATAGTGATTCTCCTGTTTTTAGCCTCCCAAGCACTGGGATTACAGGCGAATGCCAACACACCTAGGGTCAATCCCTGTCTCAGCACACCCGAAGAGGCAGGGCTGGCAAGGCAGGTCAGGGATTGAACCCTGGCCCCTGCACTCTACCTAAGCAAGTGCTTTAGTCTGCTGAGCTATCTGGCTGGCCCTGGAAAAATATTTTTAAAATAAAATTAAGAAACATAAGGCTCAGGGCTGGGGAGATAGCTTGGTAGTCTAATCATCTGCCTGGCAAGCACAAGGACCCACGTTTGATCCCCAGTACTACATGCTGTGCTAGTTACTGAACCTGGGCTGGAAGGCACACACCTGTAATCCCAGGACTGGGGAGACTGAGACAGGAGAATCACTACAGTCCAAGCTCTGCAGCAAGACTCTGTACCAAATAAATAAATATTTTTTTAAAGCCCAAAAAACAAGATAAGCAATACACAGCTGTAAGCTTGCTAGATTCTGAGTCCAGAGCTATGCATACACTGTATAAGAAAGGAGAGTGGTCAACAGAAGTTATTTGAAACAGAAAAGTTTAACCACGAGGCATAAAAAGTAAAGCCAGATTAGCATGCTGAGCTGTAAAAGGCTCAAGTCAACAGCTTCTGATATTGCCAGTTCTGACAATAAGCCACTACTATTATGGAATATTGCTCTATGTATACAACTACTTTCATTTAGTTCAATGAGAATAAATATTTGTACCAATAGTGTTTAGAAGAGTTATCATGTCTGCATCTTGTACTCTCAACTACTATGAAAACAACAATATGTATTGTATCAATTATTGTGACTGTCCCACTAATGTGATTTGAAACTGTCTCAATACTATTTGTTATTGAAAGTAATAAAAAATAATAAATCTTAAAAAAAGGTGAAGTTATTTGAGCCAAACTTACTCTTGAAGGCCAGGGATGAGGCTACACTGCCAGACTCTTATCTAGAATTCCAGTGCAAATAATGCTTAGAAAGTAGGAAGGTACAAACATAGACCCACATAGTCTATGACTAGATATAAAAATCCAATTACTTCCAAAGGCTGAATTTCCGATCCACCATTATCATGTATGACTCTGGTCTGTCATTCTTCCCTCCTTACTGGGACAAAATATCCAACACTCAAAATTAAAGAAGGACAGATATATTTAGCTCAGTTAGTAGAGGTTTTAGTCTATACTCTACTCTGCTGGCTCCAAGACAAACGGCAGCAGTTCACAGCAGCAGAAATCAATGAAGAGCAGAGAAGGAGCAGCAGTAGCAGCGTCTATCAAGCCTCTCTCTCTTCCTTCTACCCTGACTACAGGCAAAAGCTCCTCCTCAGGCTGCAAACACCTGAGCTCCTCCAACGTGGCACAGCTGCAAAGTAGTGGTGAAGCTCAGAGTACAACTCCAGACTACCAACCCCAAAAGAACAGCTGAATACATGAAATACTACCACACCAAGAAGGGTGAACACTGAGGTAACAATCAAAATTAAAAATATTCCTCAAGGTAAGTCTACAAATCAAAACTTTAAAACGCATGAGAAGATACAATGCTAAGAAAGGCAACAGTAATAAATGAATATGGATTCACTCCTGATGAAGGTGAATTTTACAAAACAGTCTGACAAAGACTTATTTTATAAAAACATTTAGGGTACTTGAACAAAAGTTTTAATATTGGGAAACCAAAATGGTAGTCACTTCAGAAGCCAATTTAACAGTTTCCTACACAGTTAAACATATTCAGATCACATGACCTACCATCACTCTCCTAGGTATTTACCCAACTGAGCTAAAAATTCTATCCACACAAAGACCTTTCATACACATCTGTAACAAATTTATTGGGACCTGACAAAACCTAAAAGCAACCAAAAATATCCTACAGTAGCTGAAGGAACACTTCCATACAATGAAGTACTATCCAGTGCTAAAAAGAAATAAGTTTTGGGCCTGGCGGAATGGCTCAGTGGTCTAAAGCACCTGCTTGGAAAAGCTTGGGCGGCTTCAGGGACCACAGTTCGATCCCCGGCACCACATGCTGCGCCAGCCCTGCCCTCGGGGTGGGCTGAGCCAACCATAAAAATGAGTGAATGAACAAATAAAGGTTCTGAAACAAGAAAAAATAAATAAATAAAATAAAAAATTCTTTAAAAAAATAAAAAGAAATGAGTTTTCAAGCCATAAAGACATAAAGGAACTTTAAATGCATATTAGTAAATAAAAGAAACCAGTCTGAGAAAGTTACACACTATATAATTGCAATTTAAAAGATTCTGTGAAAGGGGCCCAGCAGGATGGCTCAGTGGTCTAAAGCGCCTGCTTGGGAAAGCTTGGGTGGCTTCAGGGACAGCAGTTCGATCCCCGGCACCACATGCTGCGCCAGCCCTGCCCTCGGGACGGGCTGAGCCGGCCATAAAAATGAGTGAATAAACAAATAAAGGTTCTGAAACAAGAAAAAATAAATAAATAAATAAAATTTAAAAAAAAAGATTCTGTGAAGGCAAAACCAAAAAGTAAAATCATCAAAGATGGCCAGGAGCTTATGACAAAAGGAAAAGATGATTAAGGGAAGCACAAACGATGTTTAGAGGATTAAAATTATTCTTTATGGTTCTGTAATGACAGTACATGTAACGTTATATAAGGACATTAATGCTATATGACATTACATACAGTATTTGTCAAAATCTATGGAACTATACATCATAAATTATGGGCTTTAGTTTTATAATATTTTTATACCAATTCATCAATTGTAATAAATCTACCACACTAGTGAAAGATAGTAATAATAGGGGAAAATTACAAAATGGAGTACATCAGAATCTTTGACACTACCTGGTCATTTTGGTCAAAGTCGTATTGCTCTTTGTTATTCAGTTATATATACTGTTTATAAAAACATATTACTGACAATCCCACTTGTGAGTATACACAAAGGAACTGAAAACAAGAGTTTAAACAGATATAAATATACAAATACTGATGTTTATAGCAGTATCATTCACAATTACCATATCCACCCACCAGTGAATCAATAAATAAATAAACCTGAAAGCCGGGTGTGGTGGCGCACACCTGTAATCCCAGCACTCGGGAGGCTGAGGCAGAAGGATCCGTACGAGTTCGAGACCAGCCTGGGCTACAAAAGTGAGCTCAAGGCCAGCCTCAACTGCATAACAAGACCCTGTCTCAAAAAGACAAAAATAAATAAATAAATAAACAAACAAACCTGAGCCAAGCACGGTGCACACACCTGTATAATCAGTCTCCCACTGAGGCTGAGGCAGAAGCATCACAAGTTCAAACCCAACCCGGGCAATTCAGGGACTTAGTGAGACCCTATCTCAAAATTTAAAATTTTTTAAAAGGGTTAAGGGTATTTTTAAAAGGGCTGAGGGTAGAACTCAGTGCAAACTCCAGAGGTAAAGCCCAAGTCTTACACACACACACACATACACACACACACACACACACACACACACACACACACACATTATTCAGCCTAAAAAAGGAAATTTTGCTGGGTGTAGCAACTGACACCTGTAGTCCCAGCTACTCAAGAGAATAAGTTCACAACCTGCCTAGGCAATATAGCAAGACCTTAATAAAAAAAAAAGTTTAATCCATGCTACAATATGAATGAAGAAGACATTTTGCTAAGTAAAAATAAGCCAGATATAAAAGTACAAATGTAGGATTCCACTTAAATGAGCTACATAGCACAGTGAGATGCATAGAGACAAAAAGCAGAGTGGCAGTGTGTCAGAAAGAAGTCACTGTTAATGGATATAGTGATTCATTTAGGGAAAATAAAGTTTTGGAGAGGAATAGTGGGTACAGTTACAACAACATAATATACATAATACAATGGAACTATACACTTCAAATGGGAGAAATGGTAATATATGATGCATATTTTAACACAAAAAATTATTTTAAAAGTGTTGAAAAACTGGTTAACCAACATTATCATATATTTATTCATTTTACCACACATTAAAATTCTGCATGGAAAGCAAAACTTTAAACTTTTAGAAGAAAATACAGGAATATATAATTTCTATTCTGTGGTAGAGAACATTTTAAACCAGACACACACAAAGACAACTTAAAAAAGAAATTTTGGGCTGGGGAGATAGCTCAGTAGAGTAAGTGTTTGTCTGGCAAGTGCAAGGTCCTGAGTTCAATCCCCAGTACCGCCAAAAAAAAAAATGAAATTTTCCATAAATATGGCATCAAAATTTAACACCATAGTTAGCAAAGAGAAAGGAAAAGTCTCAGACTGGCAAAACACATTTGGAATACATATATCCATCAAAGATTAACACCCAAAGAAACCAAACTGTTCTGCAGCAGAAGAATTAACTCTGATTTAAATCTATAATTGAATATATTTAATAAAATAGGTGAAACTCAAAGTCACTGGCACAGGTGAACTCCTGAACTGAACTCTAAATGTAAAAGAAACAACATAAAGAATCAACAAATGATATTTTATCAAACTAAAAGCTCTGTACAGCAAAGGAAATAACTAACAAAGTTAAAAAGACAACATACAGGATAGGAAGAAATATTGCCAGCTCCAACTCAGAAAACTAGTATCAACTGGTTCTTTATTTAGTACATAAAGAACTTTAGCCCAGCATGGAGCACACACCTATAATTCCAGCACTTGGGAGACTGAGGCAGGAGGATCACTGTGCATTCAAGACCACCCTGGGCAACAAAGTGAGCTTAAGGAAAGCCTGAATTGGATAGTAAGACCATGAAAAAGATTAAAAAAAAAAAAAAAAAAACTATCCCCTCCACTCCCAGGGCCAGGGAGATAGCTCAGAGGCCTAGGCAGCTGTCTGACAAACACGAAGACCCACGTTTGATCCCCAGTATAGCAAAAAAAAAAAAAAAAAAGTTACCCCCCATAAAAGATCCAATCAAAAAACAGGCCACTGAAATTAACAGACACTTTACAGAAGTACAAATATATGAAAATCTATTCAACATCTCTGGCTGTTAGAGAAATTCAACCTAACAAAACACTGAGATCTTATCTTACTCCAGACAAAAATAAAAATGGCTATCACCAAGAAATGAAATAGGGCCCGGCAGGATGGCTCAGTAGTCTAAAGTGCCTGCTTAGGAAAGCTTAGGCGGCTGCAGGGACCGCAGTTCGATCCCCGGCACCACATGCTGCGCCAGCCCTGCCCTTGGGGCAGGCTGAGCCGGCCATAAAAATAAATAAATAAGCAAACAAAAGTTCTGAAACAAGAAAAATAAAATAAAATTTTAAGAAAGAAATGAAATAATAACAAATGCTGGCAAGCCTGCAGGAAAAAAAAACAAAAAAAAAAGAATTCTCCTACACTGTTGGTGTAAATGTAAACTAGTACAACCACTATGGAAATCACCATGGAGAGAAATCCCAGCACTAGGGATGCTGAGGCAGGATTGCTGCAAGTTCACGGGCCACCAGGGCTACATAGTGAGTTCATAGTCTGTACTATATAGTGAGATCCTCCCTCAAAAATCCTCCCCCACAAAATTCAGTATGTTGGGATGGCAAGATAGCTCAGCAGACTAAGCCTGCTGAGACAAGCGCAAGGACTGGGGTTCAATCCCCAGTACCACATACTAAGTCCGCCCCACCTGCAGGAGCAGTGAACTGGTGACTGAGTCCAGGTGCAGTGTTGCATGCCTGTCATTCCAGTGCAGGGGAGGCTGAAAATAGGAGAATCACTAGGAGACCAAGCTGCCTAGTGAGACCTTATACAAAAATACACAAATTAAAAAAAAAAAAAAAAAATGTATGTTGAGTCCTCCAAAAATAAAAGTAAAAATTTCATTCAACCCAATTATTCTAGATATATTCCTGAAAGTGTTAAAGATACCATATTACAGTGATACACTCTACCCTTGTTTATACCAACACAATTCATAATAGCTAAATCTTGGAATTGGCCTATATATCCATCAATTGATGAATGAATAAGAAAAATGTAGAATTTATACATAATGAGGTATACTTTAAGCCACTGACAGAATGGACATCCCTTTAGACCATAATAGTATACAGAATAAATCAGACACACAAACTTAAATATGACATGGTTTCTCTTATATGAGAAATCTAAAATTTAAACCAAGAGCAAAATAAATCCCAGCATTTGAGAGTCTAACACAGGAGGACTGCTCTAAGTTTGGAGTCAGTCTAGACTACATAGTAAATTTTAGGCCAGCCTGAACTCCATAGTGAAATCTCCTCTCAAAAAAGAAAGACAGGGACCTGGGAGATAATTCAGTAGAATAAACACTTGCCTGCCAAGTGCAAGGTCCTGAGTTCAATCCCTGGTACCACAAAAAAAAAAAAAGACAATAGGAAAAGAAATACAGATCTTTTGCAAATAGAAACAGGATCAAGAGACAGGGTAGGGGCCTGGCAGGATGGCTCAGTGGTCTAAAGCGCCTGCTTAGGAAAGCTTGGGCAACTGTAGGGACCACGGTTCAATCCCTGGCACCACATGCTGTGCCAGCCCTGCCCTCGGGGCAGGCTGAGCCGGCCATAAAAATAAATAAATGAACAAACAAAAGTTCTGAAACAAGAAAAAAATAATAAAATAAAAAATTCTTAAAAAAAAAAAAAAAGAAACAGGGTAAGGGAGCCTTAAAAAGAACTAAGATGTATATCAGCTCCCCACAATGAATATATTCATTATGTACTACAAACACGTATTAATATTTTTTTAATTTTGGATTACTATTACCCTTATGTTTTTACATGGAAAAACTAAAGCTATGAGAAATTAATATCAAAAGCATAAAATAAATGGCTAACCAAAATTTTATGAATTCTAATTTTCTAAGCGAAAAAACAAATCTCAGACAAAATTAGTGGAACCCAATATCCTCCAAGCATTACCTGGACTGCATAACCCCCTACAAAGGCAATTCCACTTATGCCTGATAAATATCCTCAAAGAACTCATAAAAGGTCAAGTTTTAATTTGGCAGACAAAGTAACCTAACAGGCACTGCAACCCAGGGAACTGAAGCAGCAGCCTGGAGAGTCCAAGGATGAGGACAGACAGAATTCCAGCCATTATAGAAGAGCAAAAACACAAACATCTAAGATTCAAGAGCCAGGATAAAAACTTTATCTCCAGATAAAAGCACACTTTTTCCTCCCCTAAGAAGCCAATGAGGGGCCCGGCAGGATGGCTCAGTGGTCTAAAGTGCCTGCTTAGGAAAGCTTAGGCAGCTGCAGGGCCCATGGTTTGATTCCCAGCACCACATGCTGAGCCAGCCCTGCCCTCAGGGCAGGCTGAGCCGGCCATAAAAATAAATAAATAAACAAAAGTTCTGAAACAAGAAAAAAAAATAAAATTAAATAAAATTTAAAAAAAAAAAAAAAGCCAATGAGCAATAGAGCCCAGCCTGGGCTACGTAGGGAGTTCAAGTCCAGCCCAAACTACTCAGCAAAATCCTGTCTCCAGAAAAAGAAAAAAAAATGCAAATGAGAGAAGCTACAGAACGTGATCTCAAGCAATCACCCATAAGGAGACAGAAGAAGCCAAAGCCCATCAGCCATGCCTGACATTACAATGACTGATAATGTTCCATATAAGAAGTTGCAAAGCTTTGCACATTCATTCATGCAATAAGCATTCATTCCATGACTACTGCAAGCCGGGCCACATGCTGAAGATTTAGCAATGTACAGCTGAGGATCTGAATTCTATGTGGGAAAAGAATTTCCTTTCTCTTTTCAAATGTGTTCTTCCTCACTTTTTGAAAGGTCACACAGAGGAGCCCTTAAAACACTTCCAAATTTCTCCAAGATTTCTTTGATCTTTTTTTTTTTTTTTTTTTTTTTTTTGTCTTTTTGAGACAGGGTCTCAGTATGCAGTTCAGGCTGGCCTTGAGCTCACTTTTGTAGCCGAGGCTGGTCTCGAACTCTCTTTGATCTTATTACTTTGTCCAAAATCAAGCAAGTTATCAATCTCCTAGTACTGGGGAAAAGACCAAAGAGGCCTGAAGTGACCACGGGTTGAGACATAAAATCCAATGTTGCTTTGTATTTCAATGCCTACCTTCAGGGCCAAATTCTCAGCATCTCAATAACAAATCTTGTTGGTGTCTTACACTATTTCCTGGCTCTAGTGCTGACCACGGGTCCCTAAGAGGGTGATTAATCAATAAACATTTGCTAAGAATGGTGGAAGGTCTTCTAAATCCCCAGGCCCAGCACAGAACTGAATGGTGAGCTTGCCATCCTCCCTACGCAGGATACTTTCTTACCGAGCATGACCTCAGGTACAGATTCGCTGTTCAGCGCCTCGGGAAACAGCGCTTTGGGGTGACCTGGGATAGATTCCCTTCCCTCTGCCAGGGCCTGCCCGCCTAACCTGCCCTCTGCCAGGACCTGTTCATTCTCCCCCTGGGGCACTCAAGGGCTCAGGCAGCATCAGCCCGACGCCCTGACCCCGGGCGCGCCGAACTCCTGGCAGTGCCCGAGCAGCACCCGAGCGGGGCTCTGAGGGCCACCGCTTCGCCACCGGGTCGAGCGCGCGGCACCCGCACCCGTCCCTCACCCCGCTGCTCCTCGGTCGGGCACCGCGCCGGCTCCCTTCCCGCTGCTCGCGTGCGTGAGGCTCCAGCTCCGCCGGCCGCCGCAATTCCCACCTGGCTCTCTTCCCAGCCGGAGCTGGAGGCGTCGAGATCTCCGGCGGCCGCAGCCTGCTCCGGCCCGGCCCCCTCGACTGAGGCGGCGGCCGCAGCGCCCTCTGCGGCCCCGGAGCCGCCCCCGCGGCGAACGTCTTCAGCTCTCGGCTCGCGCCGCTTCCCCGCCCGGCACGCGCGCAATGAGCCCGCCCCCAGCGCGAGGGCGCGAGGACCCAGGCGCAGGGGCGAGCGCGCGCTGCCAGTGCTAGCTCGAGCGCGCGTCCGGGGGCGGGGCGGGGGCGGGGCGGGGGCGGGCCATTCCCTGCGCGCCGGCCCCCGCCCGTTTCGGTTCCGGGCGCGTAGGAGGAGGCGTCTCATACCGGTCAGTGCCAGGCCGCCCGCCGCCCGGGTGCGTTTCTTCTCCACAGGTATCTTCCAGCCTTCTGGATACCCGCCCCCGTGACTAGGAGAGAAAGAATGCAGAATAGCATCCTGGCCTGAGTGACTTTCCAAATTAACTGGCCAGCTCTTTACACTGGCCCGCGTCCCGCACCGCACCAGGTGCCGCGTGGTACCCGTCGCCGTCACGCCCCGGTCGGCAGGCTCTGATGACGGATGCAAAACCAAACCGCACCCAGACCCCCTCCACGCCCCCGCGAGGATGAGGAGGAAGAGATGGCTTCCGCTTGAACCAGAGGAGGAGGGGCTCCTGGAAGAGGGGCCTGGAAGGAAGAAGACTTAGAGGAGGAGAGCGTCGCAACTGGGAAAATGCCTTGGGCATAGCCCGCGAGGGTGGTCGCCAGGGTTTACCAGTTCAATACCTTTTTTCATTTTTTGCAGAATCCCAATATGTAAGATAGCCGGGCGTGGTAGCGCACGCCTGTAATCCCGGCACTCGGGAGGCTGAGGCAGGAGGATTGGTGTGAGTTCGAGACCAGCCTGAGCTACAAAAGTGAGTGCAAGGCCAGTCTGAACTGCATTGTGAGACCCTGTCTCAAAAAGACAACAACAACAAAAAAAAAACAATATGTAAGATAAAAAACACGTAGGTATTTTTTAATGGAGATGGTTCTTTTTCTCCACATTGTTTAAGACTCAAAACAGTACCATCACTTAAGGCTATTGATAAAGTAAGCCACCCCAGGCCGGCGTGTTTTGTCTGCTTTTAGCACTTTATGCTGTGGCTGATGGTGCCACACCTACTGCAGTCTTCCTTCTCTCATCTTCCTATTTTTAAACTCCTTTGGTGAAAGAAATGCTGGTAACTAGCTTTAAGTAGGAGTAAACAGGTTCTTCAAAAGTAGTGCATCACCTTCCACACATGACTTGTGCAAATGTTTTGCATGCTTGAAAGGATGTTTTGCTTCTGTGAAGGATATCGTCGGTGGTCTGACCATGTTAACAAACTCAAAAAACACCTGTGAGGTACATAGTGCGTACCTCTCCCTCCTCATCAGCTTCTCACTCCTCAACTCATGGCTATGATCCCACTGCATTAACAGCTGATTTGATCCTAAGTGCCCTTGTCCCTTTTTAAATTCTCATGTTGTTAGAACTTTTCAGGCACTTGGCAACACTTTGAAACTCCCTTAACTTAAAGATATAACTACTCTCAAAAAAAAATAAATAAATAAAAATTTAAAAATTTTAAAAAAGATATGACTACTCTCAAAAAATAAATAAATAAAAATAAAAATAATTGAAAAAAGATATGACTACTCTCTTAACTGCTTTAACTACTCCTCAGTGTCCAAGACTCTGTTTTCAGCTCATCTCATCCTACAACTTTTCCCTGAGCCACTTTATCCACTTGCTCTTCATCTGCCAACTAAATCAGAGTGGCCCTGCTGAAGGGCCACTCTCCAGGATTCCACATATGCAAAACCCTACTGGGCTATCTTGGAGGTGCCTGAAGCTCTGCATGGCAAAAGCTGTTAGCACACTGTGTACTACTTGCCCAACTCAGAAACCTGGGAGTCACGATTGAGTCCCACCTTTTCCTTTCAGCCGCAACTAGTGATCATGAAGTTGTCAATTTGACATCTTAAATATCTAGAAGAGGTGCTTCTTTCACCTAGACTAGGGTACTAGCCCTTTATAGATTGATTGGATCATGGGACAATGTACTGCACAGCACATTAACCTGCTGATGTTCACAGTTTATGCTGTTAGGAGGTGGGGCCCAGGTGGAGGTAGTCAGTGAGGGCTGTGCTCCGGGACTACATCTCTCCACAGTATTCTTTCCAACTTGATCTGTTTCCTGGCTACCATAGAGTGAGTGGCTTTATTCTACCAGGCTCGTCAACCACAATGTTGCTGCTTTGGGGCCAGCTAAACATGGACTAAATAAAACCTATGAGGCAGTGAAAGGAACCTCTCTTCCTTTCAGTTGTATATGTCAGGTAAAGCTAATATATGCAGGTTGGAAAAACCCTTTCAAGACCTTACCACCTGCACAGCATGGCACGCAGACCTTCAATTAATCTGTCCCTCCCATCTCTCTGTCTCCTATTGCTTCTGCACTCACGATCCAACTCCTATTACTTTCCCTGACCCACATATATTTACATTATTTTGCTGTTTAGAATGTCATTTGAATACCAGCAAAGTGTACACATCAGTATTAGCTGAAATTCCACATACGTTGAAGCTGTAACCCAAGAAGCGTTCCAGAAACAAGAACACATATGTGTACACAGTGGAAGGATCCACCCTTGCCTGGGGAAACCATCAGAGAAAATCAACTTGGAGAGCCATGCTATTAAAATTATTTTATAATAGTCATAGTCATAAACAATATTTTCTAAGGTTTTCAGGCAAAAAAAATCAAATTGTTTAAAAACAGGACTTTATGAATATGGCTATGGCATGGAGAAGAAAGAAACAAAGATGACTATAATACCTGTACTCAGAGGCTAAAGAAAGAGGGTCAAAAGATCAACCCCAGCCTGGGTAATTTTAGAAGACTGTCTCAAAAAACTAAAAATAGAAAAGGATTGAGCATATAGCTCAGTTCAAAGTTCCTTGGTGTGATTATCAAAAAAAAAAAAAAAAAGATAGGAAAATTACATTACAATACAGTAAAGAAGGCTGCAAATTCTTATCACTCTTTTGACCCCAGATCACTATAGTGAATTGTATGACCAGAAGACTATGTGCCAGGTCAGACAAACCCTCAAAGGTATATAACTGGTCATTGGGAACACTTCCCTTTAAAGCTCTGCACTATAAGGACTCACATGATAGTTCAACAGACTAGGTGCCTGTTTAGATAAGTGCAGGGACCAGGATTCAATCCCCAGCACCACATGCTTCACCAGCCCCACCCCTGTGGGCGTACTGAGTCTCCCACTGAAACTGGGCAAGCATGGTAGTGCACACCTGTAATCCTAATGCTGGAGAGGCTGAAAACAGGATCACTACAAGTCCAAACTGCATAGTAAGACCCTGTACCAAATATATTTCTAAAAAATCTCTGCACTGCAATGGAAAATATTTCATTTCCTACAGAAAGGTCCTCATGAAGGAGAGGACCTCAGTGATCCTAACCTACAGGCATGAACCCGTACCAATCCAAACATTAGCTCAGTGCTCAGTGACCCCCCCCAAAGTCCCATGCAACAGAAGACTCATACCACCAAGCTCTTCCCAAATTCCTGACCCCAAAGTTTATAATACTATTCAAATTTGTTCTTACTTTTTAAAAGCCATTTGTTGCGGTTTTGGGGTTTTGCAAACAAGAGCAATTTAATATAGTACAAGTAATTTATAGAGTTGTTTTCTAATAGTCACCTAAAGAATCATATACAGGGGCTGGGAATAGCTCAATAGAATAAGCACTTGCCTGGCAAGCATAAGGGCCTGAGTTCAACCCCTAGTCCTGCGCAAAAAAAAAAAAAAAGAATCACATACAAAGAGTACTGGAAGTCTGTCTAAAGACCAGGGCCTCGATGTCACAATAGTGTCCTGCTTGAGTCTAGCTGAAGACTTAGAGCCTATAACAATGCCTCCTATAAGTCCAACTGGAAGCCTGGAGCCCACAACAATGTTTTGTGTGGGCCTGTTTCACAGGTCTACCCTGGGAAGGCACAAAGGTCAAGGGTGGAAGCTGGAAAGTCTGTGCCAATAGTTTGAAGCATGATTGCTAGCAGAGTGAGTGATCTCCACTGGAGCTTGGAAGCAACACTCAATGTAAGAGCCAGAGCTCCCTCCAAAGGCTTCCACAGCCATCCTCAGAAACAGTGAGGTTTTCAGTTCCTCCAGTGATGAGGAAAGCCAAGTTCCCATCAGGAAAGCCAGCGGGACAAGCTTCTCCAGGAGGCTGAGCTGTGCACCATTTTCTCTTCCTTTTTTTTTCTTCCAAATCCAGGAAGTGATGTCAAAATGAGGACCAGAGCTCCCCCAAATGAACAGTAGCCATTCTCAGCAACAACAGAATCCCCATATTTCTCCTTTTAAAATAGTCAAGTTATCAGGAAAGCCAGCATGACAAGGTCCTCCAGCAGCACAGGCCAAGAGAAGCAGCAGCTTCCAACAGCTTCCCTAAACAGCTTCTCTAGTTCTTACTCTTCTGCTGCTGGCAGAAATCCTCAGGTGGGCCTCCCACACTCAGACCATGCTAGTTCAATTCAGCTGATGTAACAAGTTGATCACCAGTTAGCAGTTCTCCACATTTTTTAAGAGCAACACAAGCAATGCAATTTTAGCATTTTTAAGAGATGAAAGCTAAGGGTTTTACATTCAGCTATCATGTTATTCATCAAGCTTCAACACTGTGGCAAATCTGTTTATAAAATATAAGAATTCAAGAATTCTACATGTATAAGCTGATCCTAAGTATTTACTAGAACAAGGGTCAGTAAATTGTTGTTGTTGTTGTTTTGTTTTGTTTTGGCAGGACCAGGGTTCAAACTCACAACCTTGAACTTGCCAAGCAGGTACTTGTGCCATAGAGCTATCTCCCTGGCCCCAGGAGTCAGTAAATTTTAAGAAGGATCAGATACTATAGATTTGGCAACTGACTACCCAACTCTTGTCATTATAGCACAACAGCAACCAGGGATAATACATAAGTAAATAGGTAGAACCATGTCTAACATTTACCTTTCAGTCTAGCACTGTCACTTGTAGAAATTTATGTTGAGGATACCTTGAAAAGTATATGTGCATCTGCATGTATGTAAACTGCTTCAATGTGAAGCAAAATGAATTGCAAAATATTAGAGAGACGTAAGTACTCAAATATAAAAGACTAGTCAGATAAGCCATGATACACAATAAAATGCCAGGAAGCAATAAGAAGAGATGAACATTTTCAGTAATGGATGTGTAGTCATTCCAGGATGTACTAGTAAGTTACAAAAGCAAGTATATTCTTTTGGGGAGGGCATCAGGAATCAAAGTCAGGACTTCATGCTTGCCAGGCAGGCACTGTGCTGATGAGCTATATCTCTGGTGCAAAAGCAAATATATTGTATGTTATATTTTGTCCAATAAAGATAAGAGTAAAATATAGTGGGCTTGCTTATCTTAGTAAAATGAAACACAGGACAAGAAAACCAGAAAACAGTGTGATTGGTTATCCATAAGGAACTAAGTGAGGAAGCAGGATAGAAAGTATAAGAAAAGACAATTCTGAGATTTTGGTGTAGTTTTGGCTTTTGAAGCATATTAATGTTAACTGTATTCAGAATAAAAGTAAATTTAAAAGGATGAGAAAAATTAAAAACTTTTAACTGAATGTAAACAGAAACAAATAAACCTAGTTATATGCCCCAAAATGGCAGGACCACAATAAAAGGAAGAGAAATAAACCAAATAATATTAAGTATAGCACTTTGCTATGCCAGCATCTGATGATCATAATAAACTGGTGGGGGGTGAGGAGTACTTGGAAAGAAGAAATAGAACTTCCAATAAACTTCTTCTTCAGTACTAGGAATTAAATATAGGGAATGCTGAGCTATCTCCCTAGTTCTTTTTCTGTTTTATTTTGAGACAGAGTCTCACTAACATACCCAGTCTGGCCTCAAACTTGAGATCCTCCTGTCTCAGCCTTCTGAATAGTTGGGATCACAGGCAAGCACTACAGTGCCAACTGAAATACTGGACACCTTAATGGTTAGTACTTATTTTCAAGTTAAATTAGTAAAGCTTTAAAATGTCAATATTCAGCTTTTCTTCTTCCAGTTCCAGGTGGTTGGTACCCACGGTTTACAGTGCGGTTATAGCCAAGTCCAAGAACCACACCACACACAACCAGTCCCGAAAATGGCACAGAAATGGCATCAAGAAACCTCGGTCACAAAGATACGAGTCTCTGAAGGGGGCAAATCCCAAGTTCCTTCGGAACATGCGTTTTGCCAAGAAGCACAACAAGAAGGGCTTCAAGAAGATGCAAGCAAACAATGCCAAGGCCATGACTGCACGCGCTGAGGCTAAGGCCCTTGTCAAGCCCAAGGAGGTCAAGCTCAAGATTATCCCAAAGGGAGTAAACCGCAGGCTCGCTCGACTTGCCTATATTGCTCACCCCAAGCTTGGGAAGCGTATCCCAGCCCGCATTGCCAAGGGTCGCAGGCCTTCCCGGCCAAAGGCCAAGGCTGCAGCTAAGGACCAGTCTCCAGCTGCTCCAGCCCAGGCCCAGGCTCCAGCTTCTGCTCCAGCCCAGGCTCCCAAAGGTGCCCAGGCGCCTGTGAAGGCTCCACAGTAAAAGCCTCTTTATCTGCTGATGTAAAAACAGAGAGCCAAATCACCTACGCCAATTGTGGGCAGAGGTTACTGGGGTGACCCCTGGGGTGCCATCTGTTGGAGGCTGGTGTCCTCCTGTGTTCTGTGTACAAATAAACTTGAGGCAGGATTAAATAAATAAATAAAATGTCAATATTCAGTGCTGAATAGTTTGTTGAAGAAATGTAAATTACAGAATCACTATCGAGGGTGATTTGGAGTTAAACAAAATCTTTTAAAATGCTAATACCCTTTGACCCAAAAATCCTAATTTTTAGAATTTGTGTTTCATGAAAATATTAAATGATGTATAATTAAACTTACTCATTAGATTTTTTATCAGAATGGTGTTTGTTTGTTTGTTTGTTTGTTTGAAGGAAGAGTCTACAGACTGTTCAGGGTCTCACTACTAGATCATACTTGTAGTGATCTGCCTGTTTACAGCCTCCCAAGAGCTGAGATTACAGGTGCATGCCGCCACACCCAGTCTCAATTGCGGTCTCAGACCAGGAATCGAACCCCTGGTCCCTGCACCTGCTTACAGGCGCTTTAATTCACTGAGCTGAAGGCCAGCCCCCTTCAATTTTTTTTTTTTGTTTGTTTATCATAGTTATTTCCAAAAATCAAAACTGAAAAAGAAAAGTTGTTACAGAGCCTCAATACCCATCAGCAGAGTTATAGAGTCAGCCTCAGTGTCCACCAGCAGATGAATGGACAAATAAAATGTGGTAAATATACATAATAAAAAATTGCTTAGCCATAAAAATTATCCTATCATTTGCAACAAAACAGATACAATTGAAAAATATTATATAAAGTGAAATAAGTTAGACACAGAAAAATACTACATGCTCTCTCTCATATGTGGACATTAGAAAGTTGATTCAAATGTATAACAGTGATCACTGAAGGCTAGGAAAGGTGAGAGAAGGGAGGTGTAGGAGGCTTGGGAAGGGGCACCCAAACACAGCCAGATACAGGGATGTAATAAGTTCTAGTGTTCTACAGAACAGTAGGCTGTCATTCACAATAACTTCCTATATATCCTGTGAATAGCTATAAGAGAGGAGTCCCAAGACTTCAAATACAAAATAATGATAAGGTGATGGAAACATTAATTACATTGATTTGGTCACTGCATGTTGTATATATGTATTGAAATACAATATGGTATCCCATAAATATAATACTTTTTTTTGAGTACCAAGAATCAAACTCAGGACCTTGTGCTTACCAGAAAGACACTGTGCCAATGAGCTGTATTCTTAGCCCCAAATTATATAATTATATATATTAACATATTAATGAAAAATTTTAAGGAATTTTAAGGAGCTAGAAATGTTAACTATTCTTTTTTTTTTTTTTTTTTTTTTTTTTTTTTTTTTTTTTTTTTTTTGTCTTTTTGAGACAGGGTCTCGCTATGCAGTTGAGGCTGGTCCTGCGCTCACTTTTGTAGCCCAGGCTGGTCTCGAACTCGCACCAATCCTCCTGCCTCAGCCTCCCAAGTGCTGGGATTACAGGCTTGAGCCACCACGCCCGGCTTAGAAATGTTAACTATTCTGATTTTATCTTTTTACTTTGCATACATACCCTGAATTATCACTCAGTACCACATAATATAATTATAATCTTTTTTTTTCTTTGTACCAGAAATTAAACTCAGTACCTTGTACTTGCTGGGCAGGTGCTATGCTGCTAAGCTATATCCACAGCCCATGATTTATCTTTTAAAAGAATGTTTTGAGCCAGGTGTGGTGGCATACGCCTGTAATCCCAGCACTTGGGAGGCTGAGGCAGGAGGATTGGTGTGAGTTCAAGACCAGCCTGGGCTACAAAAGTGAGCCCAAGGCCAGCTTGAACTGCATAGCGAGACCCTGTCTCAAAAAAAAAAAAAAAAAAAAGTTTTGATATCAGGTAAAATGGCGTGTGGTATACAATCCAAAATGATATGCGCTACAAGTAGCCTAACACAAAAAGGGGAAATAATATAAATTTTATAGGCGAGGAAATACATGGCAAATAAACATATGAAAAGATCCTCAACTTCATTAGTAGTCAGGGATATGCAAATTAATACTACAAAGTTAAACACCCACTAGAATGGTAAAGTTGTGAAGTCTGATAATATCAAATGTTGGATGGTAGGTTAATCACTTATGAGTCCTTACACACCAACACTGGGAGTATGAATCGATGTGACCATTTTGGCAGTGCCCCAGGAAGCTAAAATCCAGCTGACTCTAAGAACTGCACCTCAGAGACACAAAACACCTGCACCAGAAGGGGTGTGCAAGCCCTGCACTGTTCTCAAGACCTACAGCTGTAAAGTACTGAGGACAATGTCATTGTCCTGAGGACAATGTCCAACATCCAGGAAGAAAAGGATAAATAAATGAACTTGAGCTTCTGAGAGGTTTGAGATAATCAGGAAGATAGGCAGCACAGGAATGTGACACCGGCCCTGCTGTACACTCTGTGTTCTCCTCCAGGTTTTGAGTCCATGGCATAACTTCTATAGATAAAACTGTGTGGGTTTTTTTTTTTTTTTTTTTTTTTGGTCTTGTTTTCATTTGGGGTTTTTTTGTTTGTTTGTTTTTGTTTTGGAGACAAGGTCTTGCTATGTAATCCAGGCAATCTTTAAACACTAAAAATTCTCCTGCCTCAGCCTCCCAAGAGCTCAAATTAAAGACATGTGCCACCATGCCCAGTTGACAGACGAGACTTCGTAAGATTTATCTTGGAAACAGCAGTCATATTCTGCAAGGAAACTACCCTTGAGACTGATCACTGTGGCACATGTGTGTAAACCCAGCTATTGGGAAGGGTGAGGCATAATTGCAAGTTTGTAGGCCACCTGGGGTGATTTCATGAGACTTTGTATTAAAATGAAATCTTTTTTTTTTTTTTAAGAATTTTTTTTTTTCTTGTTTCAAAACTCTTTTTTTTTTAAATTTATTTTTATGGCAGGTTCAGCCTGCCCAGAGGGCAGGGCTGGTGCAGCATGTGGTGCCCGGGATCGAACTGTGGTCCCTGCAGCCACCCAAGCTTTCCTAAGCAGGCACTTTAGACCACTGAGCCATCCTGCCGGGCCCTAAAATGAAATCTTAAGAAGAGTGAGGAGTCAGAAATGGTGATACACACCTAGCATCCCGCACTGTAGGAGGACTGCAAGTTCAAGGCAGGAGGACTGCAAGTTCAAGGCAGGAGGACTGCAAGTTCAAGCCAAGGCTGGGCAACTTAGTGACTTAAGGTCCTAACTCAAAATAAAGTACAAGGGCCCGGCAGGATGGCTCAGTGGTCTAAAGCACCTGCTTAGGAAAGCTTAGGCAGCTGCAGGGACCACGGTTCGATCCCCGGCACCACGTGCTGCGCCAATCCTGCCCTTAGGGCAAGCTGAGCGGGCTATAAAAATAAATAATAAACAAAAGTTCTGAAACAAGAAAATAAAATAAAATAAAATAAAATAATTCTTTAAAAAATAAAGTACAAAAAGATTAAAAGGACTCAGTGTAAAGACCTTCAATTTAATCCTTAGCATAAATAAATATACAAACATAAATAATAGGCTGGGAATATAGCTCTGTGGTATAGCTCTGGGCTAGTATCTATGAGGCCCTAGATTGGACTTCCCAGCACCTTCAAAAGGAAAAAGCTCTCCTTAGATGTCAAGCTGATGGTTCGACTGAACTGGATAGATAAGGAGACTTATATCATGGCTTCCATGTTCTACAGCCACAGAAGCAGCTTCCATTCCAATGTATTACACAGATTTAGTCAGAGGCTAAATGGCACCCAAAGCAACTCCCAAGAAATGCCCTAAAAGACATCCCAGAGGCAAAGATGTCCAAGGGCAGTATTTCCCAGGTTTTGCTGGCTGGCCAAAGCACATTTGTTTATGTGGCATTGTTGGTTCCCTAAAAATCAACAGAATCTATGATGATGCAACTTCCTAAACTGGCTCATGGTGACTAATCCCAGCTATTCTCACTTGGCTCCACACCAATCACTGGATATACTTTTGGGGAGGGAAAAAAAAAATCCTAGGCCTGAGCCCATCCAGGATGAACATTTTAGAGATCCCAAGTGGTACAACATGTTCAGAGCAGAGAGCCTACATCCTCCTACTGTTGCAGTTAATTATTTGAGGTGTTTTTGGCTATATTAGGGGTGCAAAGGAAGTAAAGAATTCAGTTCTGCCAGGTGCTTAAATACCAAGCAGGCTGGCCCTGTGGAAGGGAGAGGCTCAGCTGCTCTGGGTTCCAGGTGTTAGCACATTGCTTTGGCCACCTTCTCACCTCCCTCCTCTCTTCCTCCAGCTGGCTAGCCAGATACCAATTTGTCAAGCCTGGTGACCCATCTCTTTCTTCCTTTCTGGGACTTTCCTTGATCCTACGGTGGATCAGCCTCTTCTGCTCTATGCCCCAGCATGTTTGCGCCTGTCTTGGCAGCTCAGTGCTAAGCCCGCACACAGCACAGCTCCTCCCCCAAGGCCCCCAGAACGAGTTCTCTCAGAGCCTGGAGCACCTCTGTGTTTAGTAAAAGTCCTGTTGAGGCCAGTGCAGCCCTGGGCCTGTTTCAGTGGGTGGGAGGGCGGCCAGGCATTGCTAGCTCTGTGGCTTCACTGGGGCCACATTAAACATGCTTTCACTGTGAATTAGAACCACTATTTGCCTAGAAAATTTCCTCCTTTCTCTTGCATTGAGAGATTTCCATTGCTTGCAAGATTATAGCAGCATAAAATCCAAAGTGTTAAAAAGGAAAAAGGCCACCTTGTTGCAACTCAGGCCAGTGTGGCTACTGCAAAACCACAGAGCATACAGGAAATCAGAGGCCTGAGCCTCCTGCTGCAGGTGCTTTTCCCCCTCCCCATATCAGCTACTCCACAACCACCCCCTCTTCAGGTGCTTAACATCCAAAGCCTCGCTATAGAGTAGAAATCTCCAGAAACTTCACCCACAGAGACACCACTGGGTACTCCGATGCCCCACAGGTGCAGGTGAACTTAGCTCACTGAGGTGGCACGGCTTCATCAACACCTTTATTTTCTCAACATCTTTTACTGGTTTTTTACTTTTACAGCCTCTTCCCTCCTCCACACATCAAGTGCTAATCTCCTGTTGCATCCGTGTGACTTCCTACCTTTGTGCCCTCCCTTCCCATCTCAGTCACACTGTATTATCTGTCTCCACTTACCACTATTCATAACCTGTCTCATGATCTGACTCAGACATCACCAGCCCTGAGAAAGATGCTTTCTTAATACCTACCTCACTCAGCCCTGATAATTTTTTTTTTTTTTTTTTTTTTTTTTTTTTTTTTTTTTTTTTTTTTTTTTTTTTTTTTTTTTTTTGGTGAGGCTAGGGTTCGAACTCACAACCTTGCACTTGCCAGACAGGTACTTGTGCCACATGTAAAGCAATAGCATGCAGACAAAGACTTGTACCTTCTGCAGATTAATATTTGCTCCCATTTTCTTGTGACCACAGTGTGAGGAAGCCAATCTGCCTAAAGAAGGAAGAGAGATCTTGTGGAGGAACTCTGGGGTTCCCCCACCCACTGTCAGTATCTACTGCCCAGCATGTGAAGTGAGGCATCTTGGCTGTTCTGGTCCAGCTGACATGTCCAGACGTCCCTCTCATTTACAATTTTCCTTTTCAAGGTTTAAGTTATTCGCAGTCAACTGTAGTCCAAAAAATATTCATGGAAAGGCCAGAAATAGTTCCCAGTTTTTAATCTGTCATCTGAATAAAATAATGAGATCTGTTATGATCCCACTGTATCCCTCCAGGGACCCAAATAATCCTTTCATCTGGAGTATCCACGCTGTACTTTTTACCTGTAAAAGTTGAGGGAGAGAGAGACTACATTCCCACAATTTTATTATAATATATTATAAATGTTCTAATTAGTTGTTACTTACTGTGAAAGCCTCCACCCCCACCCCATCTTTTTGAGACAGAGTTCCACTATGCAATTCAGGCTGGCTTTGAACTCACTTTGCTGCCCAGGCTGGCCTTCAACTTATGCAATCCTGCCTCAGCCTCCCAAGTCTGGGATTACAAGTAGGCACCACCACACCTGGCAGTGACTCTCTTCTTTATGTTATAAATTATAGTTAGGCCTAACTTATAAGTTAGGTGTCTTGTAGGTATGTATGCGTAAAAAAAAGTGTAGTTAGTATATATGAGGTTGTTACCACCCAGCATCTCAGCCACATGAGGACAGAGGGAGGACTCCTGTGACCGACCACATGTTGGGCCCTAGTGACCCCAGAAGAGGGGCCTGCCAGCTGACCCAAAGAATTGAGGAAAATAGGACTAAATGTTTTGGGATAATTTGTTATATGGCAAACAATTATATACAAAAATTAATGCTCAGGAGGAAGCAGTGCTAGAATGAATTAAAACCTTCGGCACTTACTAATTTGGGACTGCATGGTAGAACAAGGGTGGTAGGTGGCGTGGAGGTTGGCAGGGTCAGGAGGAAACTATAGGTGCAGGTGGGAGAGAGAGTAACCTGTGTGCTACAGTATCTAGAAAAGGCGTATGGAGAACAATTATGGGGAAAATAGTGCTGTTACATGGTCACCTGCAGTACCTTATGGGTTGAAAGCATACCTAAGGAACTTACGAGTCCAGGTAGGAAGTTTCAGGCAGGATATTAAAAGTATGAATTATCCTTTTGGCAGCTTTAACAAAAAGGGAATGGAAAAAGGATCTATTCCATTTGCCAACAAGATTCAAAATAAATGAGGTGAAGAGGAAGGGGTCTGATACATACAGGGTTGCAAAATACATATTTTTTTATTTACAGGTTCTGCAACCCAAGAGTCATAAAGTAACATGGCTCAGGATAAAGGAGCAAATTGAGTATGAGGCTGGAAGGCTTTTTTACAAGCCCTAGATGGAAGAGAAGCTAGAAAAGGGTCCAGGGTAGCTGGGTGCCATAGTGCCTGCCTGGCACTTGAGGTCCTAAGTTCAGTTTGGGGTGTGTGTGTGTGTGTGTGTGTGTGTGTGTGTGTGTGTGTGTGTGTTTGAGAGAGAGAGAGAGAGAGATGTGAGAATCTCCAGGTCTTTGTCCCATACAGCGCCAACATGCTGCCCAAAGTATAAAGAAGACCATCTATGAAATAATTCTAAGTATGGCTTTTGGTTCATTGAAGTGCCTATTTTTTAAAATTATGTATGTATATATTTATTTATTTGGTACAGGGCCTCGCTACACCACTTGGACTCATAGTGATCCTCCTGTTTCAACCACCCCAGCACTGAGATTACAGCCTTGTGCCACCATTCCCCATTTCAGTGGCTGGTATGGCATGTGGTACCAGGGATCAAACTCAGGTCCTTGAGCTTACCAGGCAGGCGCTTTGACCACAGAGCTATCTCCCCAGCCCATGGTGCCTATCTTCTGATACACAAAAATCTGCCAAAGTTTTCAGGGTAATTTTAGAACAGAACAATTCAAAAAAAAATTTTTTTTAAAGGTCTCTTGGCCTCAAACTTCCTAAGGGCAGAAACAGGCTAGCAGTGTTCCTCAGCCACAAAAGCCGATTCTTATTGGGAAGGAAACAGCAGAAAGTGGAGCCAAGGAAACAGCCATAGTGCAAAATCAAGACACAAAGACAGCAAGGGACAGAAGAATCAGTCCCAGAGAATTTAAGGGAAACTCTTTAATTCCAAAGTTCAAAGCCTTGGAAATAGGGATCCTGGTTATTTCATATTGCATCTCCTATTTCTCCCCTTTTTGGACATTGTTTCCTGAGGCTGTCTGTCCTGGCTTATCACTGGATGCTGGGTGTATGGAGGGAGGACATCATTTATCTTCTTAGCTCATCAGTCTTTGGAGTTGAAGAGCCATCTAAGGAACTGCACCTGAGGACCTCTGCCACACCTGGACCTGCTATAGATCTCAGACTGTGGGATCATGGTTACACGGGATGTCTTGGGCCTTAGGAGATGTGATTGTATTCAGTGTATGGCAGAGGCATGAACCTTCTGGAAACAATAATAGGTTATTAAAGTGATGGCTCAGTGAATCACATATCTTCCTCTTTTGCATACACTTACCTGAGAATTGTGGTTTTCAATGGCCAGTAGGACAGTGGTACATACCTTATTCCTGGAGCCTCAATGAGACCACTTCATATAGTGCTCCAAGGTTAGCATGTCAGGAGGCCAGTTTGCCCACAAGAAAGAGGAGAGGCCAGGTCAAAGAACCAAAATACTCCAGGTATCAGCCAGAAACAGCTGCTAAGTAGACACTCAGTTTATCACACATTGGATGGGGTTTTTCAGGCTAACATTTCCTTTGCTGAAAGAAACCATCTTACCAGTCCACAGAATCATATGAAATAATACATCGCTGCTAATTTATATAGAATTTAGAGATAATTTTATTAGGCAGCAATAAATAACTGATACACAGAAGATGCCAAAATCCTTTATGCATAAGCAGGTCCTTGCAGATTAATAAGGGTTATCACACAGAGAGCCAGCAAAAGGATTATCCTGGCATTGCAAGAAAAGTTGCCATACAAGCAAAGGTCCAGGTAGAAATAATAGGGCGCTATGAGCCACTTCATACTTAGCAGGCCACAGCCTGCTGAAACTACTCCAAATGCTATTCCTCTTCACTCCACTGGGTCTTTCATTGCTGAACAGATATTGGCTTAGTTGGGGGCAGGGTGGGTGGAATGGGATAAAAGAGATCAGAGTGTTTCCACTTTTACTGCCTGTTGTAGTTTAGGGTTTACAAGAGGAAATTATATAAAGTACATAATTGGTAGGATTATTTTGTAATAGTCACACAAAGAGTCAAATACAAAGAGAGTGCAGGAAATCTGCCCACACACTAAAGAACAAAAGAATCAAGCTGAAGGCTTCATGACGGTGTCCTATGTAGGTCCAGCTGAAGACCTAGAGCCCATCCAATGCCCTCTGTGAGTCCAGCTGGAGGTCAAGAACCCATGACAATGTCTAATTCAGGCCTGTTTCATGAATCTGTGCTGGCCCAAAGGTGAGTGGTGGAACCTAGAATATGTGCAAATAGGATAAGAGGATCTGTTCTAGCAGGCTGAGAGATCTGTAGTGGAGCCAGGACACCACACTCAAAATAAGAACTAGAGGCCTGGCAGGATGGCTCAGTGGTCTAAAGCGCCTGCTTAGGAAATCTTGGGCAGCTGCAGGGACTGCGGTTAGATCCCCGGCACCACATGCTGTGCCAGCCCTGCCCTCAGGGCAGGCTGAGCCAGCCATACAAATAAATAAATAAACAAACAAAAGTTCTGAAACAAGAAAAAAAATAAATAAAATTAAACAAAAAATGCCGGGCATGGTGGCGCACGCCTGTAATCCCAGCACTCGGGAGGCTGAGGCAGGAGGATCGGTGTGAGTTCGAGACCAGCCTGGGCTACAAAAGTGAGCTCAAGGCCAGCCTGAACTGCATAGTGAGACCCTGTCTCAAAAAGACAACAAAAAAAAAAAAAAAAAAAAGAAAGAAAATCCAGCATGACAATCTCCTCCAGGAGAATCAACTCAACAGCTTCTTTTCTTCTCCAGTTCTGATTCATATGCTGCCAGAAGCAATCCACACCAACACTACGCTGGTTCCATTCAACTGAGTGTTACAAGTGGATCACCAGTTGTCACTCTACCACACTGCCCAAACATATGTCATGAAAGAGACTCTCAGGGTGGTGTTGGCCAAATGACAATCATGAGTCATTATTTATCAGCTGTGCATTTTACCAACGATAGACAACCCCTAGCAGCTGAGCATGGCAGAAAATGCAGAGTACTCAAAGTTCAGAGTTCTACATTTATTATATGTTATGTATTTTCAAACTAGCAACATGAATCATGTACATAACTTCTTTGGAACTCATTTCATTTGCAAAGCAAGCAGATGTTCTCCAACTCTGAAAGTCTAAGATTTTAGGAAGAGACTATAGTATATAAATAACAATGAAAGTGTCTCCCACATTTTAAGCAATCATCTATGCACTGAATATGAGTAGACATTGATAATATGATGGAGTAGTCCACAGTGAAAGTCTATCTATTAGTCAATACAGTCTTTTCAGAAAGCAATGTGGACCTAAGAATCAAGAGTCACAAAAGTGTTCATCCCAGGCCAGACTTGGTAGTGCAAGCCTGTAATCCCAGCACTTGGGAGGCTGAGGGAGGAGGATCACTGTGAGTTCAAAGCCAGCCTGGACTACAAAGTGAGTTCAAGGCCAGCATGAAGTGCACAGTGGTATTTATCCCAAGTTAATAATTAAATAAGATCAGAACCAGGCGTGGTGGCGCACGCCTGTAATTCCAGCACTCGGGAGGCTGAGGCAGGAGAATCCGTGTGAGTTCGAGACCAGCCTGGGCTACAAAAGTGAGCTCAAGGCCAACCTGAACTGCATACTGAGACCCTGTCTCAAAAAGACAAAAAAAAATAATAATAATAATAATTAAATAAGATCAAAGATATGTGCATCAACTCTACTATAAAAAAGAAATCAGAAATAATCCCAATATCTAACAAAAAGATAAATTAAATATGCAATATTATCTAGCCATTATAAAAATAATTATGAAACCTATAGAATAATGGATAAGTGTTCACAGTTTCATAATTATGAAAGAGGTAAATTGCTAGACTATTATCAGAACTATATAAAAAGTCTTTCTGTAGACAAGGACTCAAAAGAGACATGCGAATATGAAAATAGTTCTAGGAGAACAGAGGTGTACCTCAATAATAGAACATCTTCCTAACCTGTGCAAAGCACCTAGTCTCCAACCCTAGAACAAAAATAAGTTGTAGAACATAGCTAAGATCACTGTGAAGGATTTTGTCTTTTCCCCCAACACTCTCATTAGCTTGTCCCTATCATAAGGTTTGGGTTTGTTTATTTTTGCTGTGCTGAAGTGGAACCCAGGGCCTTGTACTTACTAGGCAAGTGCTTTACCACTGAGTTATAGTCCCAATCCAAAAGGTTTGTTTTAAAACCTGGTGACAGTTGTATCCTTCACCCTAGAGGCCACCTTGGGTGTCACTGTAAGTACAGAATGAGAAAGCCCACCACACCAGCTCTGGGATGGTTTAGCACCCAAGCTGGCAGGAGCCCCAACACAATGATGAGTCTAGTGGCATCCAAGAAACCCATTGAGACCCAGAGGGGCAGATCAGGGCTCTCTAATGTAGGTGAGGGAATTCTGGTGTAGGCCATGAAGCACTGTATCACTGGAGAGTAGACGGAGAATGATACTCAAGACACTTTTTCCCCAGATAGCTCTGGCAAGAGACCAATGAAAAGCTTTGCGATGCCAAGCAGTGACCCAGGCAAGGTAATTTTGTGGCCGAAAACCAGAGAGAGGTAATAAGAGAAGCAGCATCAACTTGTTCTGCTCTGAAGTGAGGTCACTTCTGTACTCAGCCACTCCTCCCCAGAAGGAGCATTCTAATTCTATATCCTTCTAGGAGACACTGATGATCACATGATGAGTGAAGCCAGATTGCTGCAAAGAGCCTGCAGCTCAGCATAGGGTGGAAGGAAGGAAAATAGGAATGGAAAAGGGAGGGACAGAGAGGACCATGCTACCAGGCCGAACATTTGGAAAGTATGAAACCAGTGCTACCAGTGAGGATGAGATAGATGGTGTTCTACTGGAATGACCATCTTGAAGGATGGATTTGGGCAGAGGAGGTGGTTATGGGAGTAGGCTGAGTTTGCCAGAGAAAGCCAGAAGGCATAGTTGGGACAGCTCCTGGTGGGCACAGGCACAGGCAGGTGTGTAACCCAGCCCAGCAGGCCAGAGAACAATTAGTTGGTAGGAAAGAGAGATTGGAGCTGGGACGGAACACATCTTGAAAGGGCTGCCTGGCTGTGTTTTAGCATAATGCTAAAGGAGGAGATTGCAGAGGCAGAATCAAGCATGAAGATATGAAGCAAAGAAGCTAAAAAAGGGAGAAGCAGAAAGGGCTTGGCTGGCCAAGGGTTCCAGCCACCAGGATGGAAAGGAAGGAACAGGCACAAGGGCCAGGACTGGAGAGTTCAGGGACTAACTTGTCTAGAGCTTAAACCAGGGGAGACAACAGTGATGAAGATAACCACAGAAATAGGGAGCCCAGCGGGAAGGCCATTGGGGTGCAATGTATTAAGTACAAGCAGCCAGGTCCAATGAGCAGTTGAAATTTAGGTGAGAACTCAGGACATAGATCAGGGTTAGATCACAGAGCTGTCTGCTGAATGGGCTGCAGCTGGAAGAAGTGTCTGGGAAGAAAGCGAAGATATCAGAGGGAGCAAAGGATGTGGTACTGCAGGCACAGGCCTGGACTTGCAGAAACACAGCAGGGGCTGCAGCAGGGGCAGCAGCTGTGGGGACAGCTTGGGGCCGGATTGGTGGTGGAGCAGGGTTTCTCACAGGAGAGTTCAGCCTGCGGAGTGAAGAGTGTAGTTACCAAGTGGGCACACTTACCTAAACTTGCTGTGCTTTTTAGGGTGTGTGTACCTTTGAATATGCTTGCAGGTAAAATGTTGGTGGATCAAAGGAAACTATGAGCATTAGGGCAAGTGCAAGAGCTGGAGTTTTACAGAGTCAGTTTTATCAAGACACAGATATTTGTGCCTCCGAGGCAGGGCTGTTAATTTTTTTTTTTTTTTCCTTAATAACAGAAATTTTCTACCAGGCAAATTGATTCAGAACACCAGGAATTCACACTGCTGCTGAGCTGAAATAGGGAATGGAGAGTGTCATGAAAGGTCGCCATCACACTCAGGCAGTAGCTCCAAGTAAAACAGAGTGTGGGCGGAGATAAGATGTGTAATCACCCAAGAGGAAGTTGGGGAGGGAGAGATTACTGAGAGCCACAGACTCTGGAAAAGCCCCAGTGAAAACGCAGCTACGAGTCCCATTAAAACAGGAGAAATGGGATTTCCAGGCCACACCGAGATCCCTACAGAGTTGAGATCAGGACTCCCTAGTGCAGATGCTCATGTTGCTTCTCTCCAGTGAAGATGGTAGTGGCGAGTGGAAGCAGAAGGTGACAGTGGTTACCAGCATGGGGGCTGATGCAGTGTGTCCAATGGGAGGGCGGGTGCTGGGCGTGAGGGAGCTTGCAAGGCCATGCTAGAGAGACCCATCCTTGCTGTGGCCCTGACTGCCAAGCCAGCAGCAGGGCTCTGCTCCATGGGCTGGGATCAGTAGGCAGATAGGCTGCTCTACAAGACAAGAAGCTAGCAGTTTTGCACCATCTTGTTCAGTGGTTTTATTTTTTAGAGTTGTGGTAAAATGCATATAACATAAAACTTAACTACTTCAAACAATTTTGTAGGGCATTTATACCTTTGTGCAACTATGGCCACTACCCATCTCTAGAAATTTGCTGTTATCCCCAGCTGAAACTCTTTACCTCTCAAACAATAACATTCCCTGACCCCTGGTAACTAGTGTTCTAGCCTCCATCTCTGAATGCTGTCACCCCAGATATTGAATGTATACAAAATCAGACCGTGTTTCTTACTGTGGTAGCCTTACTTCACGTAGCAAGTCTTTGAGGTCCTCCGTCTCGCTGCATATAACAGGACCCCTTCCTTTTTGAGGTTGCCTGATGCTCCACAGCATGGATGTAAGCTACGTTGTCTTAGAGTCATACCTTCATTGGTAGGTGCTGGGTTGCCTCCAACTTTTGCTATTGTGAACAATATAGTTCATACCCTATCTTCAATTTTGTTGTGTATATATCCAAAAGTAAAAATCATGATGTATTTTTAAGTGGCATACATAAAAGAATAAAAATAGATCAATATAATTTGAACCCAGATGTGAGGTGCTGGCTGTATGAATGCTGGGTACTAGAGGATTTGGATAGCAGCGCCCCTACCTGGCAGCCACACAAACACATTTCCCAACCCCTCAACTGGGAGATCTGGTGAATCTTCTAGGAGTCAAGGCGGGATCCTAGGACACTTGACTACTTCAAACTGAGGGGGAAAAAGAGCCACATGAGCTTCAGAAGAGTCAGGCCTGCTGGCTAACACACACACTGAAGTGTGACAGGGAGTGGAGCTGTGCTTAGGCACGGATGAGAACACAGCTGTCCCCTGGTAAAAGTAAGCTCTGCTTTTGTGGGGCAACCCTTACCTTCTGTGTGTGTGTGTGTGTGTGCGTGTGTGCGCATGCACATGCGTGCATGCGTGCACAGGCGCTCTGGAGTCACCTAGCCTCCTACAATCTGTCCTCTGCCCCATCTTAGCTCTGCTATCCTGGGAAGTCGTTCTCCCACCTTGATTCTGAGCATCTTCATTTGTAAATCCAGCATCTGCAAGGTTGCATGGGAGTTATGTGTAAGTGCTTGACCCAGAATCCAGCATGCAGTAGATTATCAGTAAACACTTTCCTAACTTCATCTTCCTTTTTTGGACTTCAGGACCCCTGCAGGTCTCTGGCCCCTTCCTAGCTAGCTTTAAGCCACTCTGGGAAGGAAAAAGGTAAAAACAATGTCCCTTTACCTTCCTTCTAGTGGCAAAAAGAGCCCACTGCAGGCACATACAATGACAAGCTCGTGTTTTATTGGCTAGGAATCAGAGGTCATATCTAATTTATAAACACATATCTGAGTCATCAGCAATAAATGTATCACTATAACTAGATCTTGCTGCTTCCTGTGCATATTAAATACCATATGGCTGATAAGGCATCATTAACCAGATCATGTTCACTTGGCTTGACTGACAGTAGTACTAACTGCACACATGTGGCCTCAGCTGTCTGCTTATCTGTGGTTAGTGTGAAGAATGCATGACTGAGAACAGCATGAGGCCAGTGGACTTCTTTTTATTTTTATTTATTATTTATTTATTGGGTACAGGGTCTTGCCATGCAGCTCAGACTCATAGTGGTCCTCCCGGCTTAGCTGGGAGTATAGACATGTGCCATGCCTGGTTTCAAGGCCCACAAGCACCAGGGCCAAGGCCAGTGGATTTCTTCAGCCCAGAGATGTCAAAACACCCTGGACAAGAACATAGACAAGAGCACAGTGATAGCTGACAAGATGTGACTAGAATGGTGGGTGAATTGTTGGTGCTGTTTTCAGAGAGGCAGAGGCAGCAGGAGCTAAAAGAAGTGCAGCAGCTGGTGCACAGCTGTCTACAGCTTCAGGCCAGTCTGTCCAAGCTATGCCTGGAAAGTAGTTCTTTCCAAAGAAGGGTGGGCACGGCAGAGAGGAAGTGGGTGATAAACTAAGCTTGGGTATGGAGTGAAGAGCAGCAAGAGAGAGAAGGCCCAGCATTGGGGTTAGTGTGTGTGTGTGTGTGTGTGTGTGTGTGTGTGTGTGTGTGTGTTGGGAGAAGAGAGTCCCTCAAAGGTAAGAGAGGACATAGATTGGTGGGTGTCACTTCAAGTGTCACATGAGCCAGGAGCCAGGAGATAGGAGATAGGAGATAGGAGGATGGATGTCATGCCAATGCAGCCACCCACCTTCAAACACCTGGTGTGATAGAGGTCTGTGAGCCAGTTATCAGGCCCACAGGGGACTTGATGGGATAGACAAAGCCAAGCAGAAGCCTCTTTCCCAAAGAGCTGGCAAAATCCCCCAGTAAGGACCCAGCTATCGTGTCAGGAGCAGGTTGCTGCAAATAGCCTTGCTTTAAGTCTCTCACTGCACCTTCTCTGGTTGGCTACTGTGTCAGGTATGCTTGTACAAATGCTCACTCCTGAGCTCCAGGCTAGTTGTGCTTCTCTGTGAGTGTGGTCTAACTAACCATCTGTGTTCCTCCCCCGTGGTGATTCCCATCACCCTAAAGTTGGAGAATCATGAACCAAAAGCCAATTAGCCCTCCCTTAAGCAAGAGATAACAAACTTATTGTAATTTAGCTCCCTCTTTTCTTGAGTGCTGTTAACTGGACAAGGTAGGAAGTCTGAAATCACCTCTGCAGTATGAGAAAGACAGATAGACAGATAAAAGCAGACAGAAAGAGAAATTTACATAACACTATTTGAATATTTTGGGGTTGCTACTTCCATTCTTGTTATAGTTTGTCTATATGTGTCCCCCCAAAGCCTCATGCAATCATGGGGTGGCTTTTGGAATTTGTAATTGATTATTGTGGAAATGCGTGCTGCCCCTCCTCTGGGGCAGGTGATTTGCATTTCAATGCAAGGTAGGAAGAGAAATTAGCTGCTTAAACTACTGCTACCTCTGTCTCTGCTGTCTTGCTCTTGACTGCTGCCTGGGAAGGTTGCTCTCTTCCATGTGTCACTTCTGCCCTGGAGCCAGCTGAATATGGACTGAAACCTCCAGTAACTATGAGCTAAACAAACCTTTCCTTCCCTCATTTTGACTGTCGGGTATTTGTCCCAGCAACAAGGGAAGAGTAACTAAGACAGTTCTGATGTATAATTTTTTATGTCCTGAGCAGTCAGCCTTCTCTCAAGGCTGATTTCAGCAGATAGCCAGGCTACACAGGGCCTAGCTGTCACATGTTATTTAGGAGCTGTAGCCAGGGCTTCACTTACATGTCCTACTGCTTTAAGGACTAGACATCAGCTCCTTGTCTAGACCCATTTGCATTGCTTCAAGCAAATTAAGGGGATAATGAAATGTCCTAGCCAGCTCTGTACATATGAATTCATGGAAAAAGGGCCAGGTTTAGCCAAAATGGAGACCACCGCTGTTTATTGAAGGACAGTGGTCCAGGTGATCATCCACACCATGGGTTAAATTATGTGACCTTATAAGGTCATACTAAAGTAGGGTGGGCCCTTAATCCAAAATGACTATGTCTGTATAAAAAGAGAAGATAGTCACACAAGCAAAAGCTGTGTAATGACTAGAACAGACTGATGAGGGGCAAAGGGCTGCTGGTGACACCAGAAGGTAAGCAAAAACATGGACTAGATTCTCTCTTGGAGACTAGGAATATTGATTTCAGTCTTCTGGACCCTAGAATTTCAAGAATGAGTTTCTGTGTTAAGCCACCCAGTCTGAGGTAATCTGTTCTAGGCCACTCATTGGGTAAACACTTTATTCCATCAGCCCAAGAATCCTAATAAGGTAGGGCTTTCCTGGTAGCAAGAAGATACCCATATTACTTGCCATATTTGTGTCCCTGCTTGGTTAGGAGCAGGCCCTTTGTATGTAGCCAACATCTATGGGCCCAGGACTACCCACACTAAACACTCAAAAAGGAAATCAGTGTTACTGGCTCTGACCTCCCCTTTCCCAACAGCTACTTTGCATATCTACCCAACATCTGCCCCCAAGTCTGCCTAGAAGTCTACTTGCCAGAGCATATGACCCTGATCATTCTAAACCAGCCCAGTAGTCTAGTCATGCACCAAGTACTGACTGAGGAATGGGCCCATGAGGCTGCTCTCAGGAGCCCTGTGAAAGCATGCAAACCATATTAAAGCCAAGAGACTGGGGCCAGGGAGATAGCTCAGTAGAATAAGCACTTGCCTGGCATATGCAGGGTCCTGAGTTCAATCTCTAGTACTGCAAAATAAAATAAAGCCAAGAGACTAAGTGAAATCCCTCCAGTGAATATAAAGGAAAGAGCCCTGCAGCAGCAGTCACTACTGAGCAGGAACAGAAGTGATCACCAGATATGTGACATAGGCCTGTGGTCCCAGCACTCTGGGAGGCTGAGGATCACAAATTTGCAGTCAGCTTGGGCAACTTAGTGAGACTCTGTCTCAAAATGAAAAAAGAGCTATGGGTATAACCCAGTGACAGTCCTGGGTCCAATTCTCAGTGCTGAAGAAAAAAAAAAAAAAAAAAAAACAGAGAGACAAAAAGACCCAGCAAAATGCATAAGAAAACCCATAAAATATATAAGGCCAATGTCTGAATGCCAACTCAGTAAGTTAAAACTAATGATGATAGTTTACTATGTGCCAGGTTTTTGTATTTATTATCCACTTTGAACCTCATAAAAATTTTATTAGCAATTTTTAAATTCCAGTAATGATTCCAAAGTGCCATTACACAAAGCAAATTTAAAAAAAAAAAAAAAAAACTCAGTTTAGGTAAAGCTATGGAAAAATAGATGCCTGAAAGAAGTGGCACTTTAGTTGGAGTGGAATGTGGCAAAAATGTTAGTAAGGATTTTAAACCTTTTGACCTTATCCAGGCAGGAACATTAACTTTATATTTAAGGGATGACCAACAACCTCGGTAAATGTTTAATCTTTTTAAAAAATTACAAAAAGACACATTTTAAGGGCTGGCGAGATGACTCAGCTGTCTAAAGCACTTGCTTCGGCAAGGTTAGGCTACTGCAGGGACCATGGTTCAATCCCAACGCCACATACTGCACCAGTCCCACCTCCAAAGCAGGCTGAGCCAGCCATAATGTATATTAAAAAAAAAAGAATCCCCCTTAAAATATGAGGTGTGGTTTAAAAAGAATATTCCACAGTGCCATCCAACAGAAAGGGAGGCTCATAAAAACATTTCCATCTCCATGTGTCCACCTTATTCTCAAAATCTGGTTCTTTCCCCAAAGCCAAAAGGGAAAATGAACATTTTGAGTTTATTCAGGGCATCACAGCAGCTATGTCAGCAAGACTAAAGATATTCATGAAACTGAACTTCCAGAACAGTTTGAGAAAGAACAATAATGGTAAGTGTCTTCCAAGAGGGAGTTCTTCGAGGGCATTAATGGCAATGTATCTTTTAGCATGATACTCTTTAAAAATTTGAACACCATATTTATTATCCCACTTTGTATGTTTATTATAGCTTATTGATGAGCACAAAAACCTAGAAATGACCCAAGCCATTGCAAAACAAGCTGTGGCACATTAATATTTTGGAACAGGCACTTAACCACTAAAAATGGCAAGAATGTGGATCATGTTGATACAGCAGGGTGATTTGTCTTGGTTGGGGAATTGCTTCCTTTTGAGGACAGAATGCCAGCCAGTTAACTGAAGTAAAGGGATATCTACTATGAGGAAACAGAGGTGTCCTGTGAGTCTCAAGAGCAACAGACAGAATCGGGACATGGGCCCAGGTAACCAGGGGGACAAGGCAATGCTTCTGGCTGAGGTCTTCCTGGGATTGCAAGGCAAGCAGAAACAAACGCTGAAACAATTTGGAGGCAGATTTGTTTACATCAGTGGACACTGATGGGGATCATTCCCAGAATATCAGGCCTGATCTCTGGAGGCCTAGGGCTTTTATATGATACACAAGCAGGAGGTACAAAGAAGGTACAAAAGCAAGAATGAACAGCCTGGCAGGTCTTTCGGTCAGGTAGCAGGTTGAGATCATTGGCTACAAGAATAGATTAATGAGAGCCGGGCGTGGTGGCGCACGCCTGTGATCCCAGCACTTGGGAGGCTGAGGCAGGAGGATCAGTGCAAGTTCGAGACTAGCCTGGGCTACAAAAGTGAGCTCAAGGCCAGCCTCAACTGCATAGCAAGACCCTGTCTCAAAAACAAAACAAAACAAAAGAAAACAAAAAAGAATAGATTAATGATCACCAGTTCATAAAACTTGGCAGAATAGAACAATCAAGCCTATATGTTCGGTTATAATTTCATGGTTGCAGGGGTCAAGAAAGTAATTACAAAGCCATGAAGCAGTTACAGAAGTAGGCAGCTTCAAAAGAAGTTTTATTTTTTATTTATTTTTAAAATGTATTGAGGGGCCCAGCGGGATGGCTCAGTGGTCTAAAGTGCCTGCTTGGGAAAACTTGGGCGGCTTGAGGGATCGCGGTTCGATCCCCGGCACCACATGCTGCGCCAGCCCTGCCCTCTGGGCGGGCTAAGCCGGCCATAAAAATGAGTGAATAAACAAAGGTTCTGAAACAAGAAAAAATAAATAAATAAATAAAATAAAATATTAAAATGTATTTAGTACAGGGTCTACAGGGTTTCACTACACAGATCGGACTTGTAGTGATCCACCTGGGTTCATCCTCCCAAGCGCTGGGATTAGAGGCCTGCGCCACCAGGCCGAGTTTCAGTCACTGTCTCAGTGCTCTCAGGGGGTGGGACCAGCATGGCATGCCAGAGACCTAATGCTGGTCGCTGTGCCTGTGTCCACTGAGCTATCTGGCCAGCCTCAAACAACGCTGTTTTTTGTTTGTGGGGTTTTTTTGTTTGTTTGTTTTTTGTTTTTCTGGCTCAGGCTGCCTTAAGGGCAAAGGCTACAAGTCCGATCTGTGTAGTGAAACCCAGTTCACGGCAGCGGCGGAACAGCAACAATCGAGACAGAGGCAACCAATCAAACAGGGGAGCAGAGAGCAACAACTTCAGTCTGTCTGTTTCTCTTTATATTACATTCAGGCAAATGTTGGTGCCCTCTTCAACTGGGGACATGCACTAACACAGTCTAAGCAGCTCCAATCCACTACAATTCTATGAAAGCAGAAAGCAAGTAATACGCCCTTACCAATTTCAATCTTGTAAACTGCCTGGACAAAGCTGAGAGAAGTTGGAATGCTAGGTATAACACAGACATTTATAAATTACTTTTTTTCTGTAAAATTTCTTGCACTCATAATTTTAAAAGTGCTTTTCTGAGCTATTACAGTAGAGTCCACCTAAGTGTAAAAAAAAAAAAATAGATGTTCAACCATCACTGGTTGCATGTTAGCACAAATAAGAATTTAATGGAAAATAAATAAATAGTCCATATGAAATTTTTTTCACATTCATAATTAATTCAGAATAAAATGAAGAAGCCGAGCGTGGTGGCTCACGCCTGTAATCCCAGCACTTGGGAGGCTGAGGCAGGAGGATTGGTGCAAGTTCGAGACCAGCCTGGGCTACAAAAGTGAGCTCAAGGCCAGCCTCAACTCCATAGTGAGACCCTGTCTCAAAAAGACAAAAAAAAAAAAAAAAAAAGAATAGAGTTGGGGAAATAGCTCAGTAGAATAAGCGCTTGCCTGGCAAGCTCAAGGGCCTGAGTTCAATACCCAGTTCCTCAAAATAAATAAATAAATAAATAAATAAAATGAAGGCTGGCTGCTAGCTCATTTGAAGCCAGTCATTCTGTATAGAAGGAAATAGCCTGTATAATACATGACTAATTTCTGGTTTCCACAGTATTTTGTGGTTGACTGTTTTCAAGACTCTTTCTCCATGAAACCTAGGGTTTTGTTTTCTTTTGAGTGGACTTGTGGGAGGAGCAGATGTACTATACTGTAGAGAATGCCGTTAGTGACACAGCATTGCAGAATACTAGGCAGTGTTTCTACCTGAAACAAAGTGCCCTTCTCTTTTGTACCATTCCCATGCTTTGAAAACCCTAAATCCAGATCAGAGGATAAGTCTCATAGGGAGCCACTTTTAACCTGCCCTGCTACTCAGAATTAGTCCCTGCCACCATGCTTCTGCACACTGGATCTTCCTCCTGTGGAAGTGGAGGTTCAGTGTGGACACATTTGTCCTTCTTCAAGGACAAGGAAGGTGTTTAGTTATTGTGGGCTCTTGGCATAAATACTGGCTTAACAAATTGTAAGTGATCAATAAATGTTTGGATAATTGAACTTTTACAGCCATTCACTATTTATTCCTTACAGATTGCTCAACTAACTGCTAGGAAAGACAAGCTGAGCATTTAGTATGGTCTCACCACATCCCACTCATTTCCAGTTCAGGGCAGTGGAGTTAGCTGGGAGCACAGAGAGCAAGAAAAAGGCTCCCTTTTCTGTCTCCTGAGGGCAGACTTTGAAAGGAACACCACAGAGAACGTGGTGTTGGCAGCCGGAGAACAGGAGGTCAGGTTCCCTCTCTGACAGGACCTTTCCTTTCTGGACAATACAATTGATCTCCTTCCAAATGGGGGATCCACTAAATGACCACACAAAAAAGATGGACCAGAATAAGAGGAAGATTCATTCATTTTCCCATCGCAGGCTTAGATGAAAACACACGTGCATTCATTCTCTATCGCTGTTGTAATGAATTACCAACATTTAGGGACTTAGAATAGCACAAAATTACTGCTGTGCAGTTTGGAGGTCATAAGTCCAAAATTTGTTTATTTGCTTGTTTCAGTATTGGGGATGGAATCCAGGGCCTTACCTGTGCTAGGTGAATGCTCTATCCTGGAAGTACATACTCAGACATTTTTATTTTGTTTTGAGACAGAATCCGCTAAATTCCTCAGGCTAGACTTGCATTTGTTATGCTCCTACCTCAGCCTCCTGTGGAACTGGGATTACGGGAGTCTTCCGCTGCTTCCATCACTGCTCATCAGCTCGCTGTCTGCTGCCTTCCTCTGGAAAGGACCCTTGTGAGCACTTCAGACCCACACAGATAATCTAGAACAATGTGTACATGATTGTTAGCTGAGTCACATCTATGAAATTCCTCTTCCCTTATGTCATGTAAGGTAACAGGTGTTGCAGGGATTGGTACAAGGACCACTCTGCAGGACCATTGCTTAGCTTATCACCAACTACTAAAGGTGGAAGTCTTCTACCACAACTAAAACCCTGCCCATTCAGAAAGCCCTGCTCTAGGATTTCTGGCCTTTTTAATAACTGTAACTAACCAGTGACACCACTGACTCATGGATCAAATCTTCTGTAAACTTTTTTTCTTTTTTTTTTTTTTTTGAGACAGGGTCTCACTATGCAGTTCAGGCTGGCCTTGAGCTCACTTTGGTAGCCCAGGCTGGTCTCAAACTCGCAGCAATCCTCCTGCCTCAGCCTCCCGAGTGCTGGAATTACAAGCATGCGCCACCACGCCCGGCCTGTAACATTATTGAAAAAGAAAAAGAAAACAAAACAAGACAGAAGGTAGCCCATTGAAAACATAATTGCCTCAAAGGGCTCGGGCTGGGGAGATAGCTCAGTGGCACAGTACTTGCCTGGCATGTGCAAGGTAGTAAGTTTGATTCCTGGTACAAAACAAACAAACAAAGAACTAAGGGCTTGTACTGGACAAAGGGCTGTGTGTATTTGGACTAAGGTCCCATCAAGGACACAAAAACTAGAGCAAAGTCACTGGGAATGAGCTTCATAGCATAACATAGAATAGCAAGTGTAATAATTTAGGAGACTATGACACTTTTGCTAATATTACAGATACGTTGTCCCTACCTGAGATGACCACATTTATGTACAAATTTATTTCCTCCATAATATCTTACCCACCAGAATGTCAATAGAACAAAATAGGTACTCAATAAATCTCAGAATACATATATAGGCCTGGTATATTGGTGTATGACTATAATCCCAGAACTCTGAAAGGCTGAGGCAGGAAGATGATCAATTTGAGTCCAACCTGGACAATTTAACCAGACTCTCTTAAAATATAATTTTCTTCTATGTATTAAAAAAGATGTGAGATCTGGTGAGAATGGTCGTGCATGGCTATAATTTCATCACTCAGGAGGCTGAGGCAAGAGGATATCCATGATTTCTACGCCAGCCTGGGACACAAGTCTGTTCAAGGCCAGGCGGAACTACATGGTGAGACTCTGTCTCAAAAAAACAAACCAATGAAAAAATACATGAGACTAAAGGATCTAGCACTTGAGTTCCTATGCATAAGGAAATAATAGAAAGTAATTTTAAACTGAGTATGGTAGTGCATGCTTATAACCCCAGAGAAGTCTAAGGCAGGAGGCTTACTGTGAGTTTTAGGGCAGTTCTGGTTGTATGGCGCATTCAAGGCTGGCCTGAACTGCATACAAAGACCTTGTCTCAGTACTACTCGGCAATAAAGAAGAATAAAATGGTGTCTTTATGAATAAAAATATGGATGCAACTTCAAACTGTACTCATAAGTGAAATAAATCAAATCCATATGTGGAAACATCATATTGTCCCACTTGTGTGAAAAAATGGACAAGTAAATAACATCCAAAATGTACGATAGATACTGTAAACTGGGAAGAAACTTCAAAAAGACAAACTGTCATGGGGGAAAGGGAAGGAGGATAAAGGAAAAAATATATCTATATACAATATAGTTAATGAAGATATACAGCTAGTTTCTCTCGGTTCACTGAAAAAAATTTTGTGCTAATATTCTTGCTATGCAGTTGAGGCTGGCCTTGAGCTCACTCTTGTAGCCCAGGCTGGTCTCAAACTCACACCAATCCTCCTGCCTCAGCCTCCCGAGTGCTGGGATTACAGGCATGCACCACCACACCCGGCTTGTGCTAATATTCTTTAGACAACACACCTACATATTCTACCCTGAATAACTACTAGAAAGAAAAAAATATGCAACATACCAACTATTATAGGTGAGGTGTATTTTTTGTTTTTGGTGCCAAGAACTGAATCCAGGGCTTCCAGCTTGCTAGACAAGTTGTTATGGTTTATGTCTAGTTGTCCCCCAAAGCCTCATGTAGTCATTGGGCGGGGACTTCTATAGATTGAGACTTGACTCATAAGTCACTGGGATTATGTGTTTTAGTATTGATGGGATTATGGGTCAGAGTAGGACTGGAACTATGGGTGTGGTCTAGGGTGGATATCCTAAGGCAGAGAGCCTGATAGAAATATAAAGAGAGACAGAGAGACACACTAGATCTGCCCTGTTTGGTTGGCTACCTCAGCCACCATTTTGTTGCTGTTCCACTGCCATGAACTGGATGCTCTCTGCCCTGTTCCACTCAGCCTTGGACCAGCCAAATATGGACTGAAACCTTCACAAACTGTGAGCTAAATAAACCTTTTCTTCCTTCATTTTGAGTGTCAGGTATTTGTCCCAGCAATGAGTAAAAGGTAACTAAGACACAAGTATATCAACCAGCACCATGTATCACCTGTTATAACTGTCCTATGAACCTGTTTTGAAACTTTATTTCATTACTATATTCATCTTTTTTTCTCTTTAAAATAGAATAAAATGAAATGACTGGCCAGATAGTGCAGTAGACTAAAGAACCTGCTTAGGCAGAGCACAGAGGCCAGGGCTTGATCCCCGTCATGCCATGCTGGCCTCTGCCCCCAGGGCATGCTGAGATGGTGATTGGGACTGGGCATGGTAGTACACACCTGTAATCCCAGCACTTGGGATGCTGAAAATAGGAGAATCACTATGAGTCTTATCTACATAGTGAGACCCTGTGGATGCTATATTAAATACAAATTAATTAATTAACTACTTTAATTAAACAAAGGCCCTGTCAGAAAGAAAGAAAGAAAGAAAGAAAGAAAGAAAGAAAGAAAAGGAGGTAGGAAAAGAAATGTGGTAGATAGGCAGACTCCCTCAAGGGAGTCAATGAAGATACAAAAGCATCAAAACTGTGTCTGGGACCAGCAAAATAGCTCAGGGTCTAAAGCGCCTGCTTAGGTAAGCACAGTTGCCATACCCTTAGGGAAGGCTGAGCAGGCCCCCAAGAAAAATTAGAAAAAGAAAAGAAAACTGTTTAGAGGCACATCTGAAGAAAGGTGCAATGACTAGATTGCATACTTAAGGGACAAACAGGAGTTTGGGCTTATTGGTGTCACCCTTATGAGATTTCCCATTGTCTCATTGGGGTGGGCCATTGTCCCCCACCAACTAAGACTAAGACCACAAACACTAAAACTAAAGACAAAACTAAGACTACAGATCATTTACCAAAGTTAATCATGTTACCCATATGCCCTTGCTTCCACTGGATCACTGTTGCCTCAGTGACTATACTGTCAATCTTGGTTAATCATAATTTTGACCTACATTTTACCCATCTCATAATTTTGCTCTATAAACTTCCCTTAAGAAGTAAACTCATTGGCAACATATTTGGGACTCCTCCTGTCTCTCAGGAGCTATTCCTCTTCCTCATTCATTTTTCTTAGTAAATTTTTCTACTTTTAACTTCCATAGTTTCTTACAATTCTTTTTTTTTTTTTTTAAGACAGGGTCTCACTATGCAGTTCAGGTTGGCATTGAACTCATGTTGTAGCCCAGGCTGGTCTCAAACTCCTACCTCAACCTCCTGAGTGTTGAGATTACAGGTGCATACCACCACGCCTGGTTAAAATTCATTTTTTGATGTCAGAGAACAGGAACGTGGCATATCTGGTTTATATCATTTCCCTTACATCATCTTGGCAGTCCCACCAAGACACTTGAAAGGAGGTAAGAGTTAGCTTTTGTTTCATGGCACCCTAAAATAATTCAATTTGTATTCCAGATTGGGACTCACTTGGGTAAGCAAAACTGTCGTGCTTAAATTTAATACTTTGCCTTTATCAATTGCTCAGGCCTTATCTCTTCTATACATTGTCATTTGTTAAAATGATGATAAGTTTAAACTGAGAATTTGAGGCTATTATGCTTTAATGAGACATTTTGTTCCTGTTTTGTGTTATGTTTCATTTGGACGCTTTGCTGAATTCACTGGTATTTCTTGCTTGACTTGTTACAGTAGTGCTAGGGAAAAGTAGTGTTAGGGTACCCCCTGGTGGACTTTGATTAAAATGCTGTAAAATTGTTCTTTTTACGAAATCTAACCCTTTCAAAGCTCATGCTTTTACCTATTACAGAACTTTAACAAAAAGTGGTCACTCTGACATCTATTTAAATGCTGTTAGAGTAGCTGCCTCTCCTAAACAGAGGACAGGTTTCTCTAGCACCTTCTAGTGAATGGGCAATAGAACCCTAATCAAACAAGTAGCTGGATTCCTTTCTGGAGACTGATTTCTGGTTGTGTGGACTAAAGGAACCTGAAAGGATTCCTCATGGCTGAGGGGTCATGGCTAAGGCTACTCCCTGATAGATACTCAAAGATTCTTCAGTGGAAGCTGAGTCCTGACAACCCGGCTGGATAACCAGGGAAAAAAAAAAAAAGAAAAAGAAAAAAACCTTCACTTATCTATTAGCCCACCTGAACTCCTCAGTGATGGAGAGGTAGGTAGCCCTTTCAATGAACTTCTGGTATCCTCTGTCTGAGAGTGACAAGAGACAATGCTATTAGAGACCTTTCTTAAAGTCTTTATTGAAAGTTGAGCTATAGGTATGGACTTTGCTGTCTCTACTAGTAAGTTAGAAACCCCAGTTTTTCTCCAGTTTGCTGGGAGTTAACTTTTTTTTTTTTTTTAAGAATTTTTGATTTTATTTTTTTTCTTGTTTCAGAACTTTTGTTTGTTTGTTTGTTTTATTATTTATTTTTATGGCTGGCTCAGCCTGCCCTCAGGGCAGGGCTGGTGCAGCATGTGGTACCAGGTAATCGAACTGCGGTCCCTGCAGCTGCTTCAGCTTTCCTAAGCAGGCACCATCCTGCCGGGCCCTGCTGGGAGTTAACTTTAAAACCACCTTATCATGAGACTGCTCCTCCCTCCAGAAATTGGGCTAGGGCAACTCGCAACTGTTGTCTTTTACAGAGAAAAACAATTAGAGGAATAATTTACATTTGTGCCTTGCACATGCTAGCTAAGAATAAGAAAGAAATTTTAGTCAGCTTTTCTCTTCTTTTATATGTTTTGAAGCTTGATAAATGTGCCTTTATTAACACGTGAATTGTGGTTTCTAAGTGAGGAGTACAAGTTTTACCTGCTAACTTCAGAGATGTAAAAATTTTAGAATGAACTTTAAAAAATGCAGCTTGGTCTTACTACTAAGGAAGGCTGGCTAGGTGATGAGGTATGTAACAGGGATATCTAGGAGATGTCTTTACCCCAGGGCCCAGGGCAAGATTTTTCTCTGAACCATTTTTACCTGACTCTGTCTATCTAGAGGTGACCTCTTTTACAGAAGTGCTGCCTTTTGATCTATTTGCCTCACTCTGTTTTAAAGGTTTAGAAAGCAGTGCTTAGATCTCTTGAGCACTGACTTATCAATCTATCCTTTTTTTTTTTTTTTTTTTTTTTTTTTTTTTTTTTTTTTTTTTTTTTTTTTTTTGAGACAGGGTCTCGCTATGCAGTTCAGGCTGGCCTTGAGCTCACTCTTGTAGACCAGGCTGGTCTCGAACTCACACCAGTCCTCCTGCCTCAGCCTCCCAAGTGCTGGGATTACAGATGTGAGCCACCACACCCAGCTAATCTATCCTTCTTGAAATCTGATTGTTACAGATAGAATCAATTGTAGCTTTCACACTTTTATAGTAAATTTTTTTTGGCTTTTTGAGATAGGTTCTCGCTATGCAATTCAGGCTGGCCTTGAGCTCACTGTTGTAGCTCAGGCTGATCTCAAACTCACATCAATCCTGCTGCCTCAGCCTCTTAAGTGCTGGGATTACAGGTGTGTGCCACCATGCCCAGCTATTGCACATTTTTAGAAGAATATACTTCAGTTAGGATTGAGAGCTGGTAAGATGTGGCTAGGCCACCTCAGCCTACCCTCTGGCTCCTCTCCAGATGGCTGCCGCCTGCTCTGAAGTTAGTCAACTCAGGAGATTCCTTTGGGATATAGAAGTCAAGTAAAGAGCAGGGGATAGAAGAGCTCAATGGCACAGTGCCTGCCTGGCAAGTCCGAGGTTGTGAGAAGAAAGCAAGCAAATGAGTGAGCAAGCAAGAAAGAAGAAATTAAAAGAGATAGCAACTTTATTTCTCTTGCATTGATGGGAAACTCAATGTCAAAAATCTCTTATTCCTTTGGAATGTATTGCAAGCAGTGGAGAATGTTAAACCTTTACATATTGAGAAAGAGTGGTTTGATATTTTTCTGCAGCAGCACGTAGCCTGCCTACTCCAGAGTTCAAATGGAATGCAAAAAGGAAGCATTGATTATGATACTGTTTCACAACTACATTTTTACTGTAAGAGAGGAAACATGGTCAGAATTGCCTTTCTTTGCATTAAGAATCCTTCACTTGGGAGGCTGAGGCAGGAGGGTCACTGCAAATTTGAGACTAGCCTGGGTTACAATGTGAGCCCAAGATGAGCCTAAATTGTACAGTGAGACCCTGTCTCAAAAAGGAAAAAAGAAAGAAAGAAAGAGAGAGGGAGAGAGAGGGAGGGAAGGAGGGAGGGAGGAAGGAAGGAAGGAAGGAAGGAAAGAAGGAAGGAAGAATCCTTCAAAATGTAAATGTAGCCAAAGATAGCTCAGTAGAATAAGCACTTGCCTGGCAAGCACAAGGTCCTAACTTCAATCTCTGGTACTGAAAAAAAAAAGTTGTCAAAACGTAAGTGTAAGCCACAGGAAAACCAGATACCTGTACTGTTTGGGAAGCTATTCTTCAATCTTTGGAATCTAAGAATGAGATTTCTAAGACAACTTCAAAGCCTTTCTCACTATTATTGGGTCGGAGGCTTTCCCTACTTCCCATTCACGTCTTGAGGACAGAGTTTGTAGGCCAGCCATAATTAAAGCCTCCATGAGGCTGTGTCTATCAGCTGATTTGTTCAAGCTCTTCAAAGACACTATCCCTTACAGGAAGTAAATGGGGATTTGGATCATCAAGGTTCATGTGCCCTTTTCTGTGTGACCTGAAACAGATCAATTGAGATCAAGAACATTTTCCAATAATTCTGATAAGTACATTGAGTTCTCTAGGGACCTACTTAGACCCATGAACTAGACTGAAAATATGTAATATTAAGCTTAAGTCAAACATTGACTTCTAATGAGAGACAATAGGCACAGACTTCAACCAATGAAGGATGCATATTTTCAGAGTGGGTTTAGATAGACCCTAGACAACACTGCTATAGAGGGAACTTACCTACGTGACTATAGAAACCAAAATGTCTCAAAGACTTTGTCCTAGGATGGAGATTTCTTCTAAACCATTACCTGTTTCTGTCTGTCCCTGGAGGCAATAGATCTCTTTTGCTGACTGGGATTTTAGAGCTTTCAATTCAAAGTCATTCATTAGAAAGTAAGCCCTAAACAATATAATTGGAATACTTACTTTTTTTTTTTTTTCCTCTCAAAAGCAGACATTCAGGTTGATTATTGGTTTAATTTTCTGTTTGGCAATGCAGTTGCAGTCAATCATAGTTTTTATCTCTCAAGGTATGTTTTGCTAAGGATTAGAGACCCACCCTGGCAAGATTAAGACCCACTCTTGATCTTAATTGTCTTTCTACAGCTGGGATGGTTAGGAATTAGTTTTTATGCCATACTTCAAGTCACTCTTCTGTCCCTTCTCCATGGCCCTGTCTCTGAGAAATAGCATGGTTTACAACAATGTTTGCTCAGAGACAATTCTTTGTGACTACTGAATTTCAGGACCAAGTTTTTAGAATGGTGAATTTCTCCTCCATGGGACCCTATCAGAATCAAACTTACCTTTATTCATCTATGCGTCATATTTTAAAAAACTGGTCTAGATTTAACCCTGAAACTTTCAAAGAATAAATGTAAAGTTTTAGGCCAAGTTTATCTGCTGTTCAGTCTTTAGGCAGAGCTGAAGATTACCTTCTCTTCCCCCCCCCCCAATGATACTGACTGGTTTTTATAATACAGGAGAAACTGATTGATTTTTATAGCACAGGTAAGTTCACTGAGGGAACTTTATGAGTTTAGTACATGTGGCTATCAAAATAGCAGTTTTGGCTACCATCTGTGGTTATCAAATAACTATGACTATCAAAGCAACAATGAGAAATCTGCACAGCTGGGCATTCCAATGAGCTAAACTGTCAGCCTAGGGCCTCTCTTAAAACTGTCTTTGCTTTCATAGGTGTAAAAGGATTTTATTCCTTCTGATTCTTATTATAAGAGATCCCTGTTAATCTACAAAAATTTCTGACTAGTTTATTTACAGTTATAAACTTAAACTGTAGAAAAGTTACTGTAATTCAACTTGTCCAAATATGTCAGAGTGCACTCTGGTCTATTAACACTTATCAAGACCTGCCAAAAAGCTCAGCGAATTGAAGTTTCTGCTTAGGCAGACACAGGGACCAGGGTTCGATTCTCTGTGCACCATGCTGTCCCAGCCCCCATGGTGTGCTGAGACAGCAATTGAGACTGGGCATGATGACGGCAAACCTGTAATCCCAGCATTTGGGAAGCTGAAAAACAGGAAGGATCACTATAACTGCAATCTGTGTAGCGAGACCGTGTAGACTCTGTAGAGTCTATATTAAATACATTTAAAAAAATTATTTTATGTGTGCCTGCCTGCCTGTCTGACTGTTCAGTTGTGACTGGTTATAATACAGCTACTTTGTTTGAGCTCAACAGTTTTTAATTCTTTTTACCTTTTTTTGATTTTTAAAATAGTTGTCCATAGTTTCAACTGGCTTATAGATAAATATCATTAGAGTTAAAAAATGCTTCCACCCAGGTTTCCAGTTGATCAAAATGATGTCAAAAGTGGTTTTAAAAAGTCTTTTTCTGGCGCCGAGCAGGGAGCAATTGAATTTCAAACACAAACAACTGCACGAGCTCGTACCCATCGCGCAGAGCGTCGTCGGACCCGGGCCCACCCCGTCCGAGCGGCGAGCGAGTGGAGAGCGGTGGCCGCGCCAGAGCTCGAGGTGGGGGCCGCCGGGCCGCGCGCGGGCCGGAGTGGAGCGGCGCCGCCACCGCTACCGCCGAGCGCTCAAACTTAGGCTCAAGCTTCCCGGCCTGGCGCGGAGCTCGGGGCGCCCGGAGCCCGGCCATGTCGCGATCCAAACGGCAGAAGGAATACAAATGCGGGGATCTGGTGTTCGCCAAGACGAAGGGCTACCCACACTGGCCAGCCCGGATTGATGAGATGCCCGAGGCTGCTGTGAAATCCACAGCCAAGTATCAAGTCTTTTTCTTCGGGACCCATGAGACGGCATTCCTGGGCCCCAAAGACCTCTTCCCTTATGAGGAGTCCAAGGAGAAGTTTGGCAAGCCTAACAAGAGGAAAGGGTTCGCAAGGGGCTGTGGGAGATCGAGAACAACCCTACCGTCAAGGCTTCTGGCTACCAGTCCTCTCAGAAAAAAAAAGCTGCTCAGAGGAGCCAGAGCCTGAGCCTGAAGCCACAGAGGGTGACAGTGACAAGAAAGGGAATGCAGAGGGTAGGAGCGATGAGGAAGGGAAGCTGGTCATTGATGAGCCAGCCAAGGAGAAGAATGAGAAGGGGGCACTGAAGAGGAGAGCAGGAGACCTGCTGGAGGACTCCTCCCCTAAACGTCCCAAGGAGGCAGAAGATCCAGAAAGGGAAGAAAAGGAGGCAGTCACCTTGGAGGGTGAGAGGCCTCCTCCAACAGAGGGGGAGAAGAACAGCATCCCTTCTGAGCCCATCTCCGGCTGGGGCCCTCCTGAGGAAGAGGAGGACGAGGCTACCAAGGAGGATGCTGAGGCCTCAGGCGTCAGAGATCATGAGGGCCTGTAGCCACCAATGTTTCTTTTTTTTTTTTTTTTTTTTTCTTGTTTCAGGACCTTTGTTTGTTTATTCACTCATTTTTTATGGCCGGCTCAGCCTGCCCCGAGGGCTGGCACAGCATGTGGTGCCGGGGGTCTAACCGTGGTCCCTGAAGCCGCCCAAGCTCCCAAGCAGGCGCTTTAGACCACTGAGCCATCCCGCCGGGCCCAGCCACCAACGTTTCAAGAGGAGCCCTGCCCCATTCCTGCTGCTGTGTGGGTGCTACTGGGGAAACTGGCCATGGCCTGCAAACTGGGAACCCTTTTTTCCTCACAACCTGCTCTCCTCCACTCGTTTCTCCCACCATAAGCCTAGCCCCTGGAGATTGACCTGGCGCTCACTTACAGATCCCTGACACCTATGACCTGAGTCAGGGCCAATACTCAGCTGCCTAGGATGAGACACGCGTTATCGTGTACCATGTTGCTTGAGGCTGTTTCCTTGGGCTTCTGTGGCCCTGGGCTAGTTGTTCCCACCTGACTCCTTCCTCCCCTCCTGTAGGGGTTCTGGTGGTCATGGGTAGGAGCAGAAGGGGTGGAGCATAAATAGGGTGGGCTTCAGGATGGGGTGTTGGGGGAGTAGGAGGTCAGTATCCTGAGCTGTCCCCTAGTCCCACACCTCTTTTTCTAAGCTGCCTAGATTCAGTGAAAGTGGGACAGCCAATGGGGAAGGGCTCCCAATCATAAATCCTTGATGATTCATAATATTTTTTTTCTTTTTTTTGCTGATGCTCCAGAGGTTCTAGGAGTTGTAGTTTTATCATCAAAAGAATTTGGGGCTTCCAAGTTGTTTGAGCCAAGAACGTGAGGTCTGAAGGATTGGCTTTTCCCATGTGGATAGAAGTGTTGAGCATTTTCCCCCTTTAGATTTCTGAGGCCAGAGATGGGATACCTTGGGGAAACTCCTGCCGGCCCTTGTTCCCTTTTTCCACAGTACTCATGGCCAGCCTATTTTACATATACCACCCAGATATAAAGGAAAAGACACGTTTTTTAGGAAATGGTTTTGTGTTTTGTTTTGTTTTTTTCTTGTTTCAGAACTTTTGTTTGTTTATTTTTTTTTTTATGGCCGGCTCAGCCTGCCCTGAGGGCAAGGCTGGTGCAGCATGTGGTGCCAGGGATTGAACTGCGGTCCCTGCAGCTGTCCAAGCTTTCCTAAGCAGGCGCTTTAGGCCACTGAGCCATCCTGCCGGGCCCAGAAATGTTTTTAATAAAAGAAAATTACCAAAAAAAAACCTTTTTTTAAAGCCCTCTAACCCTTTGTGTGCTCCCTATTCTGCTCCTTTGCTCCTTCCCTGTGTCACCCCCATTTCTGAGGTGCACTGGGAAGCTCCCCTTCTGTGTGGGGCTTGATGATTTTTTGTAGCTGAGGCTTTGGTGTTTCTTCTGGTGTCATTTCCTATCCACGTACTCCTACCTGATCCCTTGGTGTTTTCACCAGATCTGGTTTGTAACTCACTGAGAAGACAGAGAGTGAGCGCTCTCTCCCAGCCTCTTCCTACTGGTTTCTCACTGCCCCATCTTTTGTTTCTTATCCCTGCCCCTCTCCCTTGGGCTCTGATGAAAAATTGCTGACTGTAGCTTTGGAAGTTTAGCTTGAAAAGTAGAGATGAATTCAGTTCTAGGAAAATAAAACTTGTTGATTACTATGTTAAAAAAAAAAAAAAAGTCTTTTTCTGTACCAGGGAGTTTCCTGCCATGATATCTGTGAACCTTTTAATATCATTTATGCTATCCCCTGATTTTTCATTGACTCCAATAAATTTTAAGTTATTCTACTTTGCCTCATCTAGCAGTTGCTGTATTGGTTTCTCAGGGGACCCCTTAGGCTTAAGGGAGCTGCTGGAAAGGACTCCTTTGGTGAATAAAGTATCAGCTGCCAGGGAACATTTTTATTCTAGTCTTTGTTCACTAATGGGACCCCAATATTATCCATAACTTTATGGGAAACACATCCCAATAAATATTGCTAACCATATTATTGTAATATATTTATATTTATTATCATCAAAAGATTTTTCTGTGGATAAGACAATAAGATTTTATTACAAGATTCTTTGGAACAAAACTAAATTAAGAGACAAAAGTTTCCATATAATTATGACATTCATTATTACTAATCTCATGGTGTACCAAATGTGTTCATGCTCTCTAGGTGTACAAGTCTTATAAGATGTAAAACAGATTGTTGATGGTGAAAATGATTTTGTAGACTTGGCTATCTGCCTTTTTTCTTGTGCATCAGCTATTTCTGATATGAAATATGCTTCAAACTAACATGACACCACTAATCAGATAGTTTTTTTAAAATGTATATGATGTGTATGTCATATACATGTCACTAAGTGATGCTTGGGAACCAAGCAGTCCAAGCCATGACACAAACTTAATATTAGAGGCTAGACATTATAAATTTCTATAGCACACTTATAGGCAGATGCGTAGTCCTGGGATGACACCCTACTGAAGGATAGCAAATTAGGCGAGTTGGTGTCATTTAATGTCTTGTGATCAGTTGAAGATGTTGGACTAAAAAGGCTGTTCTAAGATGGACATTTAAGTGTGCTGCAAAGATAATGTCAGATGAAACACTGTGTGGTTTTTTATCTCACGTTTTCTCTTTAAAACTGTATAACTGGGCCAGGTAGATAGCTAGGCAGTCTAAGTACCTGCCTGGCAAGCACAAGGACCTAGGTTTGATCACCAGTACCACATGTCATGCCAGCCCCATGCCCAGCCATCCACTAAAATTGGGCATAGCAGTTCATACCTGTAATCCCAGTGCTGTGGAGGCTGAGACAGGATCACTATGAGTCCAAGCTGTATGGTGAGAACCTGTACCAAATAAATAAAAGATTTCTCAAAAATTTAAAACTATATAGCTGTTATCTCTTAACATTCTTCAGGGATTCATCTACTAACATAACCAGAATTGGTAAAGAATAGCAGTCCTCTGTATTTTATATTTCAAAGTATTTGATATTCAGATTAGATTATATAATTAAATTCACTGTTCCCTCTGAAATAGTGATGTAACTAATTTCTTCTGAATGTTCAACAACTGAAGTTTGAAGACTAAAACTAGACATGAAGGAAACTTTTCTATAGGATTTTACAATTTTGGTGAGTCACTCAACCTCCTGAGCAGGGAGGTTGCTAGACCCCAGAGGACAGAAATCAACAAAGGTACAATTTGACAAACGAAGGTCACCAAAGAGAGAAAAGTTGCCCATGCATGGTCAAGCAAGACTGTGACCCACCCTGGAGGATGACAATGACAGCTGAGCTGAGAGGTTCTGTACATGATTCCAAAAGTAATGCCTGCGGAAACCAAATTGACCTTGATAGATAAGAATCGGTTAAGTTTATTTATTTATTTATTTATGGGACTGGGGTTCAAACTCACGACCTTGCACTTGCCCAGCAGGCACTTGTGCCTCGGAGCTATCTCCCCAGCTCCTAGAATTGGTTAAGTTTAATTAACACAGGTCTCACTTTAACTTGCTCTTAAGTACCCAGAAGAAAAGTATAACTAAAAGTTATATAAAAACAATACCATAGTAATAAAAGCTAGATATAAAAATACTCTGGCTACATTGGTAGTTGACCATTCTCACGGTTCATGAAGGCAAGAAAAACTACAGTAGAATCTATAAAAGCTCTATAAAGTCTTTAAATTCTTTCTTTGAATCTTCCTGCCATTAAACTAGAAGTATTTATGACAACAAATATCAGGTTTACAGATAACTTCCACCAGTAGAGGGTCTAAGGCCCAACTAGACATAATCACTATTCTAGTACCTTAACAGCAGTTTCTGGGTATGGCCTTTTCCCCAACCTGCCTTTCCACTCTAGTGCTCATGTCTTGACTATATATGCTTTAAATTCTTGGAAGAAATTATTAGAAAAAAAAAAAAAAGAAATTATTCTTGCCTAGAGACTGCCATGCACCATGTGATCATGTAGTGGAACCAATGACAAAGGTGCCACACTTCTTTTACCAGGATCCGGTGATGGGTGATATCAGCTGTGCCTCCACCAGCCACTCCCAGGCTAGTCCTGCCCCACCTGCCTGTCATCTTGGCACTCCTGCTGTGCCTTGGCTTGACAAGGCATCGAGCCAAGTTCCAAGGCCACTAGGGCCTGCAGGGAGAGCCACTAGCAGTGCTGCCAGCAAGATGTGTGGGAAAGAGCAAGCCTGGCCCAACCTTATGTAACACATGGAGCTGCAGAGCAGTTCTGGGACTGAACTTCGCAGGGCCTCAGTTTTCCCATCTGTAACACAGAAATAAGATAGTAAAGCCCAACCCAAAGGGTCAGTCGTATAAAATCTAAAGCCACATTCCTAAGAGATTAATGAAATGATTCAGATTTGGGAGTTTCTGGCTGTGTGAATCAAATCCCTTTCAGTCTCTGGTGCCGTTGGGTGCCATCTGGGCTTTGTTTACTCTGGTTTAAATATTTATGGGAACAAATATGAGCCCTGTAGCTGGCTAATGCCCCTGTCACGGTGACAGCGATTCTAGGAGCATCTCCATTACTTGGAACCTTTGTATCTTTTGGACCTAGGGAAATATGCCTGAGAATACTTGCAACACAGAAACTCACTCTCCACCTCCCCACTTTTCCAGGTAGAACTGAGCTATGGCTGGAGGAATTTTAGTTCATTCCCATGACACTTAGAAAAAACAATGATGTGATATTTGAATTTACTTCATTAAACTGTTTTACTTTAGTGTTTATCCTAGTAGTGCTTTGTATGAATGTCATAATATTTGACATGTATTTGTTAATTAAGTGGTAATAATCCCACAATTTTTTAAAGCATCTAGTATGTTCCAGGCATTTTACTGGGTCTCATGACTGAGCAGTACATACAGTACACACTGTCCCTGGCCTTCTGAAGCTTCTAGTTTAGAGGAAGTGACACCTTGGTGTAGCACTCTGAATGCTGCAAAGTAGAGCCATCACCATACCCACCCACCTCACCACCATCCCCAGCAATTGAACCCAGGAACTTGTACAGAGCCATATGCCCAATCTTTTATTTTTTATTTCAAGACAGGATCTCACTAAATTGCTACATTTCCTAGGTTAGGTTTGATCTTAGGATCTTCCTGTTTCAGCTTCCAGTGCTGCTAGGATTGCAGGCATCTACTGCCTTGACTGGCCTACATGTTTTTCCTAAGATATCATCTTTCCCTATGCATGTTAACAAATTTAAGGTTGAGATCTTATATGTATAACTTAGAGCATAACATTCCAGGCCCTTTTCTAAAGGACTCTTTTTCCTCACAGTTAATGTTCCCTGGGGTGTGTTTGGGAATATGTGATGGCATTTTTATTGCCACACCTGAGTGCATGCGTATGACCGACAATGGCCTCTAGTAGGTAGGAACCAGTGCTGCTGCTACTCCTATAAGCCGCAGTCCAGCCCAGAACATGAACAGAGCTGACCCCAGACTTCAATAACTGGAAAGCATCTGCCTATCCCAAAGCCATTTACTGCAGGCCATTATAGGATAGAAACATATTTTAGGCTGAAAACAGGGACTCTTTATTCTTGTCCCCTGGCACCTTCCTTACCTGAGGAGGGACAGTGGATGGGGCCTTTCTAACCTCTGGGCTCCCAAACAGATTTCTCTGGAGTTGAGAGAATCAACCCAAGAGTCTGTGCCCTGAGGACTCAGTGCTCAAGCTCCACTCATGTGGTCAGAGCTATGTTTCATTCTCTTGTGCAAACAAGTTCTTCAAATAAAAAGCTTCAGAAAAACACCGGTCTTCTCAACCCTTTGAAAACTGTACTCAGACATGCAAATGAGCTAAAAACATTTTAAGGTCACTAAACCTGAATTTTCAACTTATCTGGTTTTCTTTCTTTTTAAAGTGTTCTCAAAGCCTGCATGGGAATAATTAATCCAATTTTGTGTTTAGGGCAGCCCAGGCTTTCAGAATGACTAATTTAAATTGGCAAGTCCAGCAAAGCAATCCAATTTAAGACAATGCAGAAGATGAGAAAGCATGAGATAAAACCAAGCGTGTGTGTGTGTGTGTGTGTGTGTGTGTGTGTGTGTGTGTGTGTGTGTGTGTGTGTGTGTAGGGGGAGACAGAGAGAGACAGACAGAAACTCTCCAAAGGAATGGCAAGCTAACCAACCACCAAGAATGAAACTGCAAATACCTAGTAGTACTTTGGCTTTTCTGGAAGTAGTGCCCTGGGTTTCAGGCTACTTCCTGTCTTCCCAGCTCTGGATAGAGGTGGTTCGTCTATCTCATAGCTGTCATCTGAAGCAAGATCCTGTCCTGGGTAGTGTTGCTTTAGATGGGAAGCAAGGACATGCAGTTCAGAATGGTTTGGGTAGTTGGCTCACCTTATAGGAAAAGGAAACATATTATTATTGCTGTTGATGTGGCTTGGGTAGCTACAGGTATGTGGATCAAGTCTTTATTCTTTGGTTGGATAATAATTCAAACTGTGATGTGAATCCTTTGTACTTATATTTCATACCTGTATCCCTTTTACTAGAATCAAGACTAGATTTTTTTTTTAACGTGTCACAAGCTGGGCATTCTGATGCAGGCCTGTCATCCCAGCATGTGGGAGACTAAGGCAGGAGGGTGGCAAATTTGAGTCCCACCTGGGCAACTGAGCAAGGCTCTGTCTCAAAATAAAAGTGTTATAAAAGAAAAAGAAAGAAAGAAAGAAAGAAAGAAAGCAGCAGGTTACTCACTTGTGGCATTTGTGGTTAAGAGAATTTTGTTGGGTACCTTTAAGCATCATTGTATGTATGTATGTATGTATGTATGTATGTATGTATTTTTTTAAAGAATTTTTATTTTATTTTATTTATAATTTTTTTCTTGTTTCAGAACCTTTGCTTGTTTTATTCACTCATTTTTTATGGCCGGCTCAGCCCGCCCTGAGGGCAGGGCTGGCGCAGCATGTGGTGCCGGGGATCGAACCACGGTCCCCGAAGCTGCCCAAGCTTCCCCAAGCAGGCGCTTTAGACCACTGAGCCATCCCGCCAGGCCCCTGTATGTATGTATTTAAAGCAACATTCTTTTTTAAAAGTTTATTACTGGCTGATGCAAGGGTTCCTGCAGCACCTTGGTAACCTAAACAGCAACGTGAAGGCTTCCTGAGATGGCGTTTCACTGCTGACATGTAGCACTGCCACATTGGCTTCAATAATGAGACTGCTTATCCCTAGTCATTAGTGGCTTAACTTTTCCTTTTTAAAAAAATATATTTAGCACAGGGTCTCACTATACAGATCAGACTTGTAGTGATTCTCCTGTTTTCAGCCTCTCAAGTTCTGGGATTATAGCCACCAGGCTCACTGTCAATCTCAGTGTACCCCAGGGGTGGGGCCAGCACAGTGCTGTGCTCTGCCTGAGCAGGCACTTTAGTCCACTGAGTTATCTGGCAGGTCCTTTTTTTTTTTTTTTTTTTTTAACTTTTCCTTCTTTTGAGTTTCTCCAACTTTAGTTTGGGCCTTACTTGCTAGGGACAGTGAGTTTCTTCTGGCACCTTGCAGCATGGGATAGTTAATTACTGCCTACGTTCCTTGCACAAATTGTCATTTGGTGAGCACCTGAGGGGAAGACCCAGAGAGCTTCATGCAGTGAGGTCTCAGCACATACCAGCTGCTGGATTGCTTGCTGGCAGCCTTTCTTGTCTGTCTCTCATCCGTCCACTGTGAGGGCCAAGGACCTCACCAGGCCCATCTCCCTCAGTTCTAGTGAGGTTCTCGCTGGAGCCTAAGCAGAAGCAGCATCCTCACAGCCTTCATCAGCCAGCCCAGGGGTGATCGGTGGTAACCTTTGTTCTCATGTGGGTTCTGACCGATTGCATGAAAGCCAAACTGAGCTATCAAAAGGAATGGAAATGATGAGGCTTGAAGACTCCTCATTCTTTGTTCTTCTGATGGGTGACAGGATAATTAGTCCAAATGAGATGCAGCCGCCTCTCCTAGGCTATATTTAGTCTAATTGCAGTGCCTTCTTTCCTGGAGGAGCCTTGGATTCCTGCTTGATGAGTGGCTGTGCCTGAAAGGGAACCACATCCAGCAGCCGTGTGTGTGTGTGTGTGTGTGTGTGTGTGTGTGTGTGTGTGTGTGTGTGTGTGTGTGTGTGTGTGTGTGTCTGTGTCTGTGTGTGTGTGTGTCTAAATGAGGTTCAAGACCCACCCCTTCTAGGGACCTGCATGGGACAGGGCAGGTTTTCTGTATCAATTCAATGTAACCTCAAATTTTTCATTCTAATCAGATTCTAGGAACTAAAGAACTACACAAATAACCACATTTGGGACTTCTTTTTTGTTTTCCTTCCTTTTCTATCTTTATTTTTTCAATATTGGGGTTGAAGGGCTGGTGAGATAGTTCAGGGACTAAGGGCCTGCTTAGACAAGCACAGGGACTCAGATTTCATCTCTGGCACGACCTACACCGGCCCTGCCCCCAAGCTTGCTGAGCCTGCCACTGAGACCTGGTGTGGTGGTGCACATCTGTAATCCCTGTGCTGGGGAGGCTGAAAACAGGAGGATCACTGTGAGTCTGAGCTCTGTAGTGAGATCCTGTACCAAATACATTTTTTTAAAAAATGGGCTGAAGTTAAATGCTTTACACTGTGCACCATCACTAGGCCTTTTTATATATTGAGACAGGGTCTTGCTAAAGTGCCCAGGTGAGCTGGAACTTGTGATGCTTCTGCCTTGGCCTCCCAGACAGCTGGGATTATAGCACCTAGCTGATTGATTATTTGTAGTACTGGGGATTGAACCAGAGTCTTTGCACTCAGCCATATCCCCAACTCTTCTTTATTTTGAAATAGAGTCTTCCCAAGTTGCTAGACTGCTTGAAGCCATAAATGCACCCCTATACCCAGCAGATCAGAACTTACCTCAAATCCATTCCCAGTTGCATCACCTCAGCCCCATGCAGTGTCCACAAGGCATCATCGAGTGGAAAACAAAATCAAACAAACTGGAAATATCATGCTGAGAGTTGAGTGAACATGCATGAGGCCCTGGAATCACGCCTTAGCAGTGGGGATTGAAAAACTCCTAAGGATCCTGGCTGTGTCTTGTTTGGGTTCCAACGTGCCTTATTCCCAAGTGGTTTTCATGAAAGCACTAATATTAAAGCTATTTTAAGGAGCAGAGAGGGTTAAATGCTGGCAAAAGCCTTTCATAATTGGAAATATACTGCTTGGGACATCAAAGTTATGCTTTACTTGCAAAATAAGACTATTTATGCAAAAGGAAAAGAAAACTCAGAAAGTACACAAGGTCCTCCGACCATAGCTGTCCAGAAACCACCCCATGGTGAAAGAGCCTGAGAAGCATTGTGAGGGATCAGAAGGTACAGATGAGGTTTTATTTCCAGCCACTTCTACTGAAAGACTAAACTGGCAGAGGGCTGGGGATATAGCTCAGGGGCACAAGTGCCAGCCTGGCAAGTGCAAGGTCCTGAGTTTGATCTCCAGTTCCACAAAAACAAAACAACAACAAAAGAAAGGAGTGGCTTGAGGATGAGTGACTGTGAGAATGGCAAGAAGTAAATGAGTGCTGTGAGCTGGGCCAGGTAGGAAGCCAGAAATCACCTCTGCAATATGCAGAGTGGATATGCAGAAAGAGTAACCTGCATGACAGTTGAGGAAGCATCTAATGTTTTGGGGTTGGTGCTTTAGCTGTGGTGTGTAATTTTTTATGCTCTGGGAATTCATAGTCTCTTATATCATGGCAGATCCCAGCCAATGGTATGGAGCATGGCTCTCCATCACCCAGCTCATACCTAATTTTTAGGGAGCTATGGGGGTGGGGAAACGCTGACTGCTGCCTTGCTTGAAAGACTATGCATTAGCACATTGGCTGGACTGATTTACATTGCTTCAAGCCAATTGAAGGGATAAGGAAAAAGTCCTACCAGCTCTGTACAAATCAATACATGGAAACAGGTCCAGGTTTAGCCAAAATGGAGGTAATTGCTCTTCATTCCAGGCGAATCATCTAGGTGGTCCTCCACAAAGCCCCTTATCCCTAGTGTGGGCCCCAGAGCAATGAGCCCAGGGTGTTTTGCACAGGATGATGGCACCAGCTATAAGAAAATTCAACAGACTCCAGGCCAAAGTTGATTATGGCTGTCTGGTAGGCCATGTCTATCACAAGAAACATCTTTGGGAACCATGGCCCTGGTCAATGATATTAGCATGCATTAGCTCATCCCAGCCCCAAATGAAGAAAGACTTACTGTACTCTTTGCTTTGAGGGTAGGTCTCCACCATACTAACTCCTTTTAGCCAAAGTCCCAAGTAAGCAAAAGGCTGCGATCTCAACAAAACTGTCATTTGAGAGTAGGCTTGCCAGCAGTGCAGGCCTGCTCTGGTCCCATGGTCTCTAGTGTAAGAGATGCAGATCCAGCCTCACTTAAGGGATTACACGTGACTAGCTCATGATTCCTCCTCTGGTCCTTCACTATGCTAAGACTTGGCTGTGTCTCAGGAAGCTCAAGGCCAGACTGCTGCTGCCTTTGCTGTTGTTACTATTGTTTTGGAGACAGGGATTTCATTATGTAGCTCAGGCTGGCCTTAGACTGGCTATGTAGTCTAGAGTAGCCTCAAAATCATGGTAAACTACCTGTCTCAGCCTCCTGAGTACTAGGATTATAGGTGTGTGCCACCACACCCAGCACTGCCACCTTGTTAGTGACATCCTGCTCCTTTACTACTGCCTCTCTTACTTTTTCTTCTTCTTCCTCCTCTTCCTCTTCATGCTGTCTGTTTTATCTTCATTGGCTTTTAAGACCATTTATAGAAACATCCTCCAGTCAGAAATACAGTGGGGAATATCAAGCAAAGGCACAGGAGAAATGAAAGAAAAGATCTAACTAGGGCATAAGAGAAGGAGACAATATACCTGGGAATATATATATATTTTTAGGAAGATGCTGGAAAATCACTTGCTAAGGGACTGGGGAGATAGCTCCATGGCACAAGTGCCTGCCTGGCAAGTGCAAGGTCGTGAGTTCAAACGCCAATCCCCCCAAAAAATCACTTGCTGGTTGTAACAGAGGCACTTGATGAGCCACTTGTGATGTAATCATGAGGAACAGAATACTGTAAGCTATTACTCTTGGAGTCCTGGCTCCAGCTACCAGTGAAACACTAAATCAGGTACCATAGAGGATCAGGAGCTGAAGCAAAACTCTTTAGTTCCTTAAATTCAGAAGAAGTGACCAAGTTGGCCATTCATGAAAAAAACTAAGATGCCTGGTTTCAGAGAAAGACAATGTAGGGCAAAAGGACATACCTTCCAGCCAGCAAGACAATAATACTATGTAATTAGGTTTCCTTGTCACAGATTCTATTTCTCAATCTTTACATTGATTCCCTTCCTTACAAAAAATGGTAGGCTTAAAACTCTCAAGTCTGGCAACCATGGCCTCAAACAAGGTGAGAAGTTCTATATGACCCAGATATCAGTGGCCACAGAAAAAGGTAAACAAAAACCAGTATTTCTTGCTGATGACCAAGGTAACACAGACAGATTTTTTAAAAAAGAATTTGTCCTCCTTTGTAAACCTATATCTACCTACTCATTAGTCTGTATATTTTTCCCATCAATTATTCTAATTTCATTCTTTAAATGAGAACATGGGAGGTGTTTTCTCAGAGTCAGCCTAAAATGATCTCTGCTTTTTGATACAAGGTCTGCCTTTTATTACCATACAGGGACACAAGGAGCTAAACAGGAACTAGAAAGGATGGGTACGAAAAGAATAAGCATACTGCAAAGACCTGCCATCAGGAAGCCTGAATCCTATCAGGAATCAGGATTCATGCTCATTCACAATCATTTTGAGAATCACAAGCTCTTCTTCAAGTTAGATGCAACTGGGAACCTCTCCTCACACTACACACTCATGCACAGGTATTGCAGTGTTATGATTTATGTCTGGTTGTCCCCCCCAAAGCCTCATGCAATCATGGGGCATGGCTTCTATGGATTGAGACTTGATTCATGATCCCTGGGATTGTGTTATAGTACTGATGGGATTATTGGTCTGAGTAAGGCTGAGACTATGGATGTGGTCTAGGGTGGATATCCTAAGGCAGAGAGCCTGAGTGTAATATAAAAAGTGACAGAGAGACAGACTGGAGCTGTTGCTCTGCTACCATATTTGGTTGGCTGCCTCTATCACCATTTTGTTGCTGTTCTGCTGCCATGAACTGGATGCTCTCTGTCCTGCTCCACTCAGCCTTGGGCTAGCCAAATATGAACTGAAACCTCCAGTAACTGTGAGCTAATAAACTTTTCCTTCCTTCATTTTGAGTGTTGGGTATTTGTCCCAGCAACAAGTAAAAAGTAACTAAGACATGCAGAATTCAAGAGGTCAGAGAGACCAACAAGGAAACACGAGGATTTTATTCCAGGATTTTAGGTCCACACTGGCTCGACTGACACTTTTGTGTGGACAAATGAGCATCAGACAAAGGAAAGGCTCCGGTGTTTTGGTAGGGGGACATGAAAGAGACAAAGACAGTTACTTACTCAGTGACAGTTCTCGGCATCCTTGAAAGAAAAGTTATAGGGGAGTTCAGGGTATCACAAGATTCTATTCACAAAAACATAGTTATGTCCTTATCTGCATTTTTTTGAGAGAAAAGTTTCTAAGACATCAAAGGGTTCTGCCTACAGAAGTAAAATTGTCTACCTTATTAGTACCAGAGCAGAGATCAGCTTTGAAAGAAAGCAGATTCCTGAGGACATTACAGGACACTCTTAAGAATTTTGTCATTTACCATATCTGTGATAAGAGTCAGAAGTCGTGGGGAAAGTGTAATCTGGAAGCATAACTGTGAAATTGCAAAACCTACTTAAGAAAAGTTGATTCTTCTTTCAAGTTCTCCACTTCTGTTATTCTGTTCTCAGCACTGGACCATATTATATCCTTAGGAACTGTCTTATTTTATTTTGTTATTTATTTATTTATTTATTTATTTATTTATTCATTTTCTTGTTTCAGAACTTTTGTTTTTATGGCCGGCTCTGTCTGCCCTGAGGGCAGGGCTGGCACAACATGTGGTGCCGGGGATCGAACCACAGTCCCTGCAGCCACCCAAGCTTTCCTAAGCAGGTGCTTTAGACCATTGAGCCATCCTGCCGGGCCCCTATTTTGTTATTTATGTATTTATTTATTTTTGTGGTCAGCTCAGCCTATCTTGAGGGTGGGGCTGGTACAGGATGTGATGCCAGGGACTGAACCTTAGCCCCTGTGTGCTTGCCTAAGCTTGCCTAAGCATGTGCTTTAGTCTGCTGAGCTATCTCACTGGCCCCTCTCCTTTCAAGTTCTGCTTCATTGGTACACACATTTCCCACGTAACTTTTGGAACGAAAGTAAAGTTTAGGGCGGGCAAGATGGCTCAGTAGTCTAAAGCGCCTGCTTAGGCAAGCTTAGGCAACCACAGAGACCATAGTTCGATCCCTGGCACCACATGCTGTGCCAGTCCCACGCCCAGGGCAGGCTGAGCCAGCCATTAAATAAATAAATAAATAAATAAATAAATAAATGATATTAAAAAAAAGAAAAAAAGTAAAGTTTAGAGATCAGCAAGTGTATCACAGCATAATTATCCTCATTCTACTAAATACTGAGAAAAAAAGAATTAGAAAGATTTATGAATCACATTTAGTTGAAGAGTTTATGCTGTAGATGTTTCTGGACTAAATGTGACTTTCTGTCACTACATTTTTCAAAAGTGACCACATCCTGACACATCAGGGTCAGACAGAGGGGAGAAATAAAGGTGAATAAGAAAAACACAATGAAACCCCCAGGGAAATAGCTCAGTGACATAAGCACCAGCCTATCAAGTGCAAGGTCCTGAGTTCAATCCCTGGTACTGAAAAAAAAACAAAAAACAAAAACACACACACACACACACACACACACACACACACACACACAATGAAATACAGCAAAAGAAGCCAAGAGAGAAAAAATGGGAATGTGGAAGAGCCTAAATAGAGGCTACAGCAAATCCAAAGGAAATCAAAGGAGATAGTTTTGAGAAACAAGAAAATCCCAAGCACAAAAAACTGACAGACTAGTTGCAGGCTTCCCACCCACTTTAAAGAGCATCTCACTAGAGTCTGGCATGGTCTGCTCACCTGTACTGGCAGAAAAGGGGACTCCATGCATAGTGGAGTCCAGGCTGATGACATGAAGAAGAGAACATTGGCCATATTGGTAACCAGTGAGACTGCAGAAATGGGAAGAGTAGGCTGGAGGGACACAAGAAGGGATGAGAAGGGGACCAGAGAATTTCCTTTATATTGATAGTGCCTGAAGACTTTCTGCACCATAGCCTTTCACCCCCAATGCTCAACTTTCACACACTTTTCTATGTATGCATAAAAACTGTCACCACTAAAACATCAACTTTATTTGCAACTCTTCATCAGAACCTTTGTGTTGGCCTTGTCCTGGTCTCTAGAAGCACTCATTAGCCTGGCTTCCATGCAGGTACACTTAGACAATTTCAGTACCACGAGGTAAGCTATACCAGCAGAGAACCTTCAGCTACCCAGGTGAGGCTCCAACAACATAAAGAGGAAAGAACTGGAGTTGACCTTGACGCTAAGCTCCATGGAAGCACAGGCCTGGACCTCGCACGGCCTAGCAACACTGCTCCCTTCCTCCCTAGCCTTAGGCCCACCCGGGACAACCTACTGTACCTCTTCGTACCTTTTTAAAAGGGCTGCTGAGATAACTCAGCGGACTAAGCACTTGCTTAGACAAGCGCAGAGACTAGATTCGATCCCCAGCACCACAAACTGTGCCACTGAGACTGAGTGTGGTGGCGCAGCTTGTAATCCCAGCGCTGGGGAGGCAAAAACAGGATCACGGGAGTCCAAACTGTATAATGAGACGCGCTACCACATCTTTTTTTTTTTTTTTTTTTTTTTTTGGTGGGACTGAGGTTCAAACTCACGACCTTGCACTTGCCAGGCAGGCACTTGTGCCACGGAGCTATCTCCCCAGCCCCCGGTACCACATCTTAAAAAAAAAAAAAAAATTAGACCTTATTGATAAATTTTAGACATACATAACGATCACATTCACCATAGAGCATCTGTAGGTGTACATGACATAACTTTTTTTCCCTTTCCCCTCCCTCTCTTCAACCTCTTCTCCCTATTTACAAAAAGTCTTGTCTCCATGTTTTTCTTCCTTCCTCATTTATAAAACAATTTTTTCCTGCTTTCCGTTCCTCTTGAACTCCTTATCATCGCATCCCCTGCCACTTGCTTTCCTGGCTCCAGCTATTCCCCACACCAGCAATCTCACAGGGTCCGTAACGCTACAGCCCCGCTGTCGCTGCCGCCGCCATCTTTGCCACGCTCAGCATAGAGACGCGGTGCGCGCGGCTAGAGAGGCCGCGGCTGGAATCCTAGCAACTCGAAAGGGGCGACGTCTGGGAGTCTGGATGCGCCGGGGGCTGCCCGGTGACACTGACCGCGAGGCCAGGCCTGGGCTGATAGCCGCTGACTGTGAGGCTCGGACCTGCGAGGGAGGGCGAGACGCGATGGTATCCCGAGCGCCGCGAGCCGACAGATTGCTGACGCCGAGCAGGCGAGCTGTTGTCCTCCCGAGAGAGTGGCGGGGAGCCGCTGCGGGGGTGGCCGCAAGGGCTCCCGTGGCAGCCAAGGAGCTCACACAGCTCAAGGCGACACCGAGCAGCAGCAGCAGGGTGGCGTGCGGCCCCCGGAGCCCTTGCACCCTGCCGAAGCGCGCGGACCACAGGCTGGCGCCCGGGCGGGAGGTCTCGGCGCGCAGACCGAGTGCCCGCGAGCGGCCAACCCCTGCCACCAGCGCGTGCTCCTCCGTCGTCACCCTCAGTGACCCACGCAGTTCGGCTAGTAAGGCCCTCAATTCCGAGAGCCCGTGAGTCCTGAGGGCATGCTCCGCTCCCCGCCCCCTGCCCCCCGAGGGCTCTGGGAAACGCGGGAAAGACGCACGTAAAGTCTTCCTGGGCCCGACCACCCTATCTCTTTCCGCGGCCCTTCCGGGCTGCTACAGTAGAATCTAAGAATCATAAACATTGAGTTTCACACCCAGACTGCCACATGTAACCTTGTTATGTCGTGCACAGGTCACTTAAAGGTTCTGGGCCGGCTCTCTCCTTTGGAAAACTGAGATCATGTTGCTCAAAGTTGTAGGGAATGCAGAGTGTACGTGGGAAGCCACATTCCCAATCTTTACACCTAGCTCTTTTCCAGTGCCTGGCACAGTGCAACATAATGTCAAGACACCTGTGCCTTCTTAAAATTATTTCTTACATTGTGGTTAAGAACCGATAAGGTATTATCTCCCGTTCTCTTCCTTCAGGTTTGCTGCGACTGGCCCTTCACCATCGGCATATCTTGTACTTCTCCATCAATGCCTGCCGCCAGAGAAACTAACAAAGAGGGAGAATAGACTAAAAGGAAAGATCGTAGTGGCCCTGAGTAAGTTAAACAACCAAATCCAAGAAGCTCAGACAAGGCAGAACTCGCTGCTGGAGGAGAACAAGCAGCTGCAGACAGAAAAGCACCAGGTGGAGGCTGAAAGCAAATTCATTCTGAATTACCTGACTGAGAAAAGCAAGCAGCGAGAGAAGAAGTGTGAGGAACTGTGGAAAGATTATTTCCAACAATACCGTGAGCTGGAGCAGAAAAAACAAGAATTAGCCTCCAGATATGGAAAAGAAACTTCAGACCTGAAAGCACAGCTCTTGCGTGGGGAAAAGGTCCAATCCAAACTGGAACAGCAGCTGCAGACTCTGAGGAACATTGCCACCATCAAGGAGAGACAGGACGGGAGAATACAGAGCTTGCAGGAACAGATAGAGATGATCCCCACCCAGACATATGTGAAGGACCAGGAGGCACACTTCCAGTTCCTCCAGCAAAAAGCCTTTCTGGAACAAGAAATCAAAGAGCTGGACCTGGTGCGGGCTCAGTTGAGGGAGAGAAAAAGAAGGGAACTTGGTGGGAAGGCCCAGGCCTTGGAGTGCTTAGCACAAAAGTCTCATTTTGAATTCTGCCATGCATTCTGTAGAGAAAACCAGCAACTGAGGAAGAAATTAAAGCCATTACTTCAGGAAGCTCAGAAACTGGAAGCTATGCAAAGCTGGTTAGAAAACCAAAAGCGTCAGCTGAAGCAGAGTCAGTGGTGCCAAGAAGCCATCAGGAGGGCAAGGCAAGGAGGACAATACAGGTGGGATTGCAGCCTGAAGCAATAGGGCGCTCCAGAGACCATAGTGCATCCTGCCCTGGACACCAATCAACATTCAAAAAGATCCTGAAAATAAGAGATGAAGTAAAAACTGGGCCAGGTACTCCTAGAGCAGAATATTTTTAAATCTGGGCCATTTATTGCTCTAGTGGTACTAAAGTTCTAAGAGGACAAGTTACCTAATTATACCAAGCACTGTTGTTATAGTACTAATTAGGGGACTTAGTTATCCTTACATGTATACTCTGTCATACACAAAGGACTTTTTGTCATTTATACAGTCATATATTGGGCCCGGCAGGATGGCTCAGTGGTCTAAAGCGCCTGCTTGGGAAAGGTTGGGCGGCTTCAGGGACGGCGGTTCGATCCCCGGCACCACATGCTGCGCCAACCCTGCCGTCGGGGCGGGCTGAGCCGGCCATAAAAATGAGTAAATAAACAAAGGTTCTGAATCAAGAAAAAAAATAAAAATAAAAATATACAGTCATATATTTATGCCCATTTAACAGAACTAAGAATAATTTTTTCAATTACTATAGACTTTTATTGATTTGAATTGTACTTTTCATATTTTATGGCAGATGGAGGCTAGACCAATGATTTACTGGAATGTGAATCTTAGTACAGCTGAATATAGTTCCATATTTTAACGTTGCTCTTCTGTGGAAAGACAGAATCAACCATGTTTTCCAGAAGAGGTTAGTGATGAAAAATTTTGCAGTAAACTTTGTGAATTGTCAGTCTTATTTCTAGGTAAAATGAATTTATTGAAAACTTGATTTAAAATACTTTCCATGTGCCTTTCACTCCTAGCTTTAATATTTTTGTTATGTATATGGTTTCCTTGGGTTGCTAAGCAATGTTTTGTTATTAAAAATAAAAGCCTACTTATGGTTATAGTTTATCCATCCATTTTATTACTGTTGCAATATGCTGAATTAACCAACTTATTACTCTCTACTTACCACTCCTGTCTATAGCACTTTTTGAAATAAGTACTTTTACTGTAGAAGTTTAGGGCTTTCAATTGCATGCAGCTAGTGTTTACTGAACACTATCGTAAAAAAATAAAATAAAATTAAATTAAATTAAAAAAAAAAAAAAAGAACACTATCGTTTGTGAACTGAAAACAGAAAGAATTTAGGAAGTGCTGGTATCCAGTGTGGCTAGGAAGCTTCAAGAACTGTATCTCAGGCTCTTAGCGGTCTGTAAGTAGCAAGGCTCTTAGGTTCTTCCTATTCCACTGTTCAGTACCCCACCCCCACAATATTCCCAACATCTAACGGAGGAATGGATCATTTCCTCTGGCTGCAGGGTATTTTCATTTGTTATCACCCCAGACAATGGACCTCATGTATTGTTCCTGGCTGTGCTTTTCAGTGAGCACAAGAATAGAAAGTGGCATGTAGCTAAAATGTAGTTGTAAAAGATGAAAAAAATATGGTAAGGGAGGGGAAGATGGAGCTAATAACAGAGAAGATAGGAAGACAGGAAAAGAAGCTACAGTGTTGGCTCAGCATCTTGACCTGGGGGCATCATTTACTCAAGTTACGAGGGTTGAATTTGGTGTCATTCACAAAGACAGCACTCATGGCTGAGGCAGGAAAATGACAAATCTGACTATAGCTTTGGCAATACATTTTCTTTAAAAATTAAGGGGCCTAGGGCTGCAGAGATAGCTCTGTGGTCTAAGTGCTTGCCTTGGCAAACCCAAGGACTTGGATTCAATCTCCAGTACCACATGCCATGCCAGCCCCACCCTGGGTGCACCAAGCCAGCTACCAAGACTGGCTGTGGTGGCACAAGCCTGTAATTCAGAGCTAGGGAGGCTGAGACAGGAGGATCACTCTGAGTCTGAGTTACATAGCATGACTCTGTGCCAAATACATTTTTTTTTTTTTTTTTTTTTTTTTTGTCTTTTTGAGACAGGGTCTCACTGTGAAGTTCAGGCTGGCCTTGAGCTCACTTTTGTGGCCCAGGCTAGTCTCGAATTCACACTGATCTTCCTGCCTCAGCCTCTCAGTACCAAGTACTGGGATTACAGGTGCATGCCACCACACCCGGAGCCAAATACATTTTTTTAAAAAAAGAGTTTTATTTTATTTTATTTTCTTGTTTCAGAAATTTCGTTTGTTTGTTTATGTATTTATTTGTATGGTCTGGCTCAGCCTGCCCTGAGGGCAGGGCTGGAGCAGCATGTGGTGCCGGGGATCGAATTGCGCTCCCTGTAGCCGCCTAAGCTTTCCTAAGCAGGTGCTTTAGACCACTGAGCCATTTTGCCAGCCCCTCAGTCCTCAGTAGTGAAAAAACAAAATAACAACAAAAACAATAGTTTGTTGTTGTCCTTCTAGATCCTAGAATTACTACCGCAAATTTGAGATTTATCATTCCTGTGAATGTTTTTATAATACAGAATTTTTTTTTTTTTTTTGAGACAGGGTCTCACTGTGCAGTTCAGGCTGGCTTTGAGCTCAATTTTGTAGCCCAGGCTGGTCTCGAACTCACAACGATCCTCCTGCCTCAGCCTCCCAAGTGCTGGGATTACAGGCGTGAGCCACCACGCCCGGCAATACAGAAATATTGATGTGGACATATATGTATAAAGATACCTGGAAAAGCATTACTTATATACATAGCAAACATTATGTCAATGGCATACTTGCTTTTCCTATTTTTGTATTAATGTGTAGTGAAAACTAGAAGCCCTTATTAGTTTTATGGCTTGTGTTCTGCTGAGTACTCTATCCCTCTTTTAGGTGTTTGCTACAAGAACTTTACTCTTCAGTGGAATTTAGGGAAGATGGTTAGTTTTGTTTATTTTAAAAAGTCTCTTAGAAGGGGCCTGGCGGGATGGCTCAGTGGTCTAAAGCCCCTGCTTGGGAAAGCTTGGGCAGCTTCAGGGACCACGGTTCAATCCCCGGCACCACATGCTGCGCCAGCCCTGCTCTCAGGGCTGGCTGAGCCGGCCATAGAAATGAGTGAATAAACAAGAAAAACATAAATAAATAAAATTTTAAAAGCCTCTTAGGGCCGGCGGTATAGCTCAGCGGATTTAGCGCTTGCTTAGAGGAAGCACAGGGGCCAGGGTTTGGTTCCTGGCCCCTCGTGCCACGCCAGCTCCTCTCTAGAGCGCGCTGAGCCGGCGATACTGGGCATGGTGGTGTGCGTCTGTAATCCCAGCCCCTGGGAGGTACGAACAGGAGGATCACTATGACTCAGTATTGAGACCCTAAAGGAAAAAAAATTAAAAATAAAAATAAAAATAAAATAAAAAGCCTCTTGTCCTTTTCTGCCATCAATCTCTGTGATACCTTGGGAATCTCTTCCCCTCTGCTTTGACATTCTGTCCCCTGGCTGCTGTCCTAGGTCCCAGGAAAAACCTATAGTGGTGTCATTGGTTCCATTCTCAGCCTTAGGTTCTTAGGGTCTGTAACTCTCCCTAGTCACTGTAGTATTCTCTCCAAGAACTCGCTTCCTTAGAGAGGCATAGGGGCACTGCTAACTTTTCTATGTTACAGGGTTCTTTTGACTCCACCAGTTAAGTGAAATCAATCACAGGATGTTCAGAGAAACCATCACAATTTTTATCTACTTTGGGTCTCTTTTTATTTAAAATTGTGAGAAAATAAACATAAAATTTACATTTGACCACTTTTGGAGGGGACATATTAAGTACATTTGCTGTTGTACACCCATCACCACTGTTCAGACACTTTTATCACCCTCAGTGGAAATTTTGTTCCACTAGGTGGAATGCCTGTTCTTCCCCTCCCCAAGCACCTGTTACACTCTGAATAGGACTACTCCAGACACTTCATATAATTGGGATAATTTTTTTTTTTAATTTTTAAAAAGAATTTAAAAAATTTTTTTTTCTTGTTTCAGAACCTTTGTTTGTTTATTCACTCATTTTTATGGCCAGCTCAGCCCACCCCGAAGGCAGGGCTGGTGCAGCTTGTGGTGCTGGGGATCAAACTGCGGTCCCTGAAGCCACCCAAGCTTTCCCAGGCAGGCGCTTTAGATCACTGAACCATCCCACCGGGCCCCTAATTGGTATAATTTTCTCTCTGTCCTTTTGTGACTTATTTGGTATGCCTTCAAGGTTGATCCATGTAGCAGGTAAGAATTTTCTTCCTTAAAGCTAAATATTCCACTGCACATATATTTTACCTATTCATCTGTCTGAACATTAGGCTTTCTTCAACCTTAAGACACTCATGAATAACATTATGAACACTGATGTACAAACGTTTTGAGTCCACAAAACGTGGGGCACATACCAGGGGCATAGCTGACACGGGAGTTCTGTTTAATTTTTTAAGGACCAACCACACTGTTACTATAGCTGTACTGTTTTACCTCCCCACAGGCAGGGCTGGCGCAGGGATCAAACCCTGGTCACTGCACTTGCCTAAACAGGGGCTTAGTCCATTGAGCTATCTCACCAGCCCTATCCATTCTTTATTTTTTTTAAGAATTATTTTATTTTTTTTCTTGTTTCAGAACATTTGTTTGTTTATTCATCTATCTTCATGGCCGGCTCAGCCTGCCCTGAGGGCAGGGCTGGCGCAGCATGTGGTGCTGGGGATCGAACCATGGTCCCTGCAGCCGCCCAAGCTCTCCCAAGCAGGCACTTTAGACCACTGAGCCATCCTGCTGGGCCCCCCCCCACCCATT
>PVJA010004758.1:0-82500 GCA_004027025.1 Myocastor coypus | reverse complement strand
AAATGGGCTGGGGGGGCACAGCTGGTCTCCGGTGGCCTTCGGGGGGGGGGGGTCCTTTGAGGCCAAACCACAAGCCACAGCCTGCACAGTCGGCCTCCCGGGCCCATGGCAGAGTGGACGAGGGCATGGTGTGCCTGAAGCCTGGAGGGGTGGATGCCCGGTGTGTGGAGCCCTGTTCTGGGAAAGTGTGACTCAGCAGGTCTCAGGGCAGGCCCGGGAGCTCCTCCGCAGCTTCCCAGCCTGTCCGGTGCACGCCACGCAATGTCAGGTACTGGCGCACTAGTCACGTTGACGACGACGACGGTGGCCACAGGAATGCTGCTGTGATTGCGTGTGGCCCACGAGCGTCACGACACGTGTCCCAACTCCTCCCCCACCTGCTGAGGTTTAGATGTGTCCCCCTGGAAGGCCTGCCTCAGCCCCTCGTGCAATGATGTGCAGATGGTGACGTGGTGAGGAAGTCGGGCACAGCTGCCCTGGGAGGTAGGTGAGCGCCGTGTGGGCAGTGGGTTAGTTACTGCAGGAGGGCATGTGCCTCGACAAGGACCATCAGCCCTGGCGCCTCTCTGCCTCGGGTGGGCTTCCCCTCTGCCCTGTTAGCACGCGGCATGCAGGCCCTCACCAGGTGAGCCCTAAGCCAAGAAAACTTGCACTGCTTAGAACTTACCCAGGCTGCGGCGCTGTGCCGCGGCTGAGAAAGTGGGCCAAGCTCCTCTCTGAAGGTGAGCACTGCTATCCCCACATTCTAGATAAAGCCTGCTAGGCCCAGTGGGGCTAGACAACTCACGTAAGGTCGCACAGCCTGGCAGCGAAAGGGCTGGCAGGTCTTGTCTGAGCCAAAAGCCAGCACTGTTTCCTTCTGACATCCACTGGTGATCAGTTGAGGTCACAGGCTGATGAGTGATGCCCAGGGTGCCCCAAAACCTGGGCTCTCAGGGCTCCCCACTGGCTCCCCAGCATTCCCATGGAGGGTTTTTAAAACAAGCACCTTGAGAGCTTCAGGAAAAGGGTCCTGAGTCACAGTCCACCGGGCTCAGAGATCGCCTCTCTGGCTGAGGCTGAGCTGTTTCTGTCTCTCCACAGCTAGGCCTTCGGCCTGCAAAGGAAACGCTGGCTTCCGCCAGAGACGGGGAGGCCCATGAGGAGAAGGATCTTATTTGCAAAATCCTTCAGAACAAGAGTTCTCAACCCAGGCTGCAGGAAATTCACAGAAGCCCGCTACTGCAAGAGCCATTGGACCTGAACGGGCCCTGCTGTGGCCTGCGCTTGCTTCAGGCTCAGAGGGGCCTCAGCGGGCCAGACTGGGCCTCGGATTCTTTCACAGCTAACTTTAAGAGTTCCTCCACCCACGTCTCCCTTTGAGTTTGTAGTGAGGCTATCACCTGTTCCCAAAGTAGGCCATCAGTGGAATTGGGTTCACAGACATTTTATGATAATATAGGCTCTGTAAAAATGAACTTTAGATGGTTCTATTCCTTTCCCAGATCCATAACGTAATAATTATTTTGTTGGAGCTCATGTCTGAGGTCTCTTAAAATTCTCCCACTAAAAATTCAATGTCTTCTCTTGTGAGGTAGACAAACAAGGTCACGGGAAGGAACACAGCTCAGAGGGGTGCTTTGTGGGGAGGAGGCGGCCCCGGCAGCGACCTCCACTCTGCCCCGGCAAGTCGCCCTTGGAGCTTCTCGGAAGGGACACGAACGGGCAGCAGGTGAAGGAGGGGCACACGAGGAGCCCAGGCGTGGCCACCTCTGGGCCCACGGAGCCAAAGCTGCCACCCCCTTGGCATCCAGTGCCCACTGGCCGGAAGTGGTTGATGGCTGAGCCTCCAGCCTCTCCTGCAGGTCAGCCCTGGGGTAGAGTTCTAACCTTCCTAAGCTGGCCAGTCAGCAACCTTAACCACCCAGGAATGTGCCTTCTCTGCACAGCATGGCCCAGCCACGGAGGAATCCCTGGCGTGTGTAGCTTCGGGCTCTGCGTGGCCTGGGGGGGAATAGATGAACTATGTTCTCAGGGAGTGGGGTCTGGGGCTCCCTGGTGCTCCCCTCAGCTAACACTAGCGCTGCACTCCACGTGTGTGGTGTGCGCCTGTCGGCAACATGGGCAGAGGCCGGGCCACGTGCCCCGTGCCAGCCGCCACTGGGGACATCATGGAAGCCGTCGCATCCGAGGCTCCCTTCCCTGCGGCGCTGCGGCCAGGTCTGTCACACATGTGATGAAGATGAGGCTCCAGTGACTTCTTGGAGATCCCAAAATAAAGGGAGAGATTGAGACTTGAGCCCAGGCTATCAGCAAATCAGACCCCGTCCCAGCTTTATCACATGACTTCTACCTTCGGAGCCGCACACACTGGCCGCCATCTGCTCACTCACAGAACAGGCTACAGGACACGCGTGCAGCCTCCCTCGTGGGTTCAGTAGGGCCAGGGCTGCTGCTTGGGTCCTAGAAGGTGTCACAGGCAGGGAGGCACCCTGGAAGCAGCAGAGACCCGTCAAAGGCCGAGAGGAGCTCGGCTGTTGATGTTATGTTGAAGCCCTTTGTTTCCATTTACTGGAAGGCGTTGTTCTTCAGGCAACTTGAGGAATCAGAAAACCAGAGCTGTGAAGCCACCTGGGGCCATGAGAGCTTCGTGCGGGGCACAGTGACTGGGGCTTGGGCGATGCAGCCATTGGTGCCACTGCAGAGGCAGAGTAGCTGGGCAGGTGCAGGGCACCTGGCCACGGGGGTGGGCCCTACAGCAGAGCCATCCAGCATGTCCCCACTGGAGCCTTCCTGGAAACAAATGGCTTGTTTAAGTGAAAAGCAGACGTGGGCCCGGCGGGTTGGCTCAGTGGTCTAAAGCACCTGCTTGGGAAAGCTTGGGCGGCTTCAGGGACCGCGGTTCGATCCCCGGCACCACATGCTGCGCTAGCCCTGCCCTCGGGGCGGGCTAAGCCGGCCATAAAAATGAGTGAATAAACAACAAAGGCTCTGAAACAAGAAAAAAAAAAAAATAAATAAAAGAAAAGCAGACGGCATAAGCGGGGACGCCCAAGAGCATCCATGCGCCCCGGACCAGGCTCCAGACAGCAGGGCCTCAAGGAGAAGTGGCTTGCTGCGTGAAGGCTGCCTCATCGGGACGCGAGGACATCCCGGCATGCGAAGGCTCACCTCAGAAACACACGCCAGCTTGACGCTCTTGGAGAAGGCCCTGTGTTCACCACCCCTCATGTCCCTCCCTTCCAGGAGAACGCAGAAGAGCACCTTCAGGAACAGCGGCATAGGAGCCGCTTCTTCCCAGGAGAGGCCTGTCTGGGATGTTGATTCTCACGGTGACACCTGCTGCTCTGATGCGCCTGACGGTCCCAAGTGGCAGGAGTGTTCATGTCCATTTCACAGATGGGAAAATTGAGGCCTCCAGGGAGTTAAACACAACAGGCAGATGCTATTCCAGGTACAGTGTCCAGGTCTCTTGTTTGAGCAGAGGGTAGATCTGAGGCACTACCTAGCCTTGCAGGTGGTGGGGTCAGGCCAGGACAGAGCTGGGCCAGGCTCTGGCAGGGCCTGAGGAACTCAGTGTTCCCCAGGAAGAGCTGTGGCTCCCTCAGACCACAGAACCTTCAGCCCACACATCCCTAGGATGTGGCCAGAGGGAGTCTGGGTAATGTCATGATGGAACAGTATATTAGGGGGCAGACAGAAATCTGATTTTGGAGTGAAACTGTACCCTCTGCAGGGTTCGTGGGCACTTCTAGTGTGACAGTGACACTGGTTATAAAGGGGGTGAGTGCTGCAGCCAGGGGAGAGGCACAGAGGAGAGTTCGCACGTGAGGGGTGCGGTGTCGGGGTGCTACGGCTCTGACCTTGGCAAAGAAATGACGGCACAGTTCCCACTGCCGCACACAGTGCTCGATGCACACAGCCCAAAGAGGAGGGCCAGTCTGGCCCGTGACTCCAGGGGTGCAGTCCGTGGGGAGCCGGCTCCAGGGCAACAGCTCCAGGGCAACAGCGCCATGGCAGAGGGCCACAGTGGGTCAGAGACCCTTCATCCATGCAGGGGAACAGTGCCAGCAGGGAGGCAGCGAGGCGTAGGCATGGCACCAAGGTCCCATCTTGTGGCCACCCAGGCTCATGCCTTGGGGTGGCGCTGTGCCCAGCCATGCCAGGCCTCTTCCCTCGGTTTCTAGGTCCTGTGCAGGACTCTCTGGATGATGCTAAACACAGGTGCAGAAGTGGGCTCTGGGTGCTGCTCCATCTGGTCCAGTTGGCACTTGATGATTAAGGTCACAGAGAAAGACGAAGCCTGGTTAGCCAGTTGGTGCTGCTACAGGCCAGCAGGCAGGGTTTATAAAGAGAGCCGGCATTGCTGTCCACATAAAACCAAACTAAGCCAAGCCTCCCTCGGACAGGTAAGGTTCCAGAACCTGTCATTGCCTGGGCCTGGAGCCTGCTGCACTAGGCCCACCAGTCACCCCGGAGTCCTCACTGCGGCTTCCCCAAGAGACGGAGGGGGCTGTCAGCCAGCAGGGATGTAACAGACTCGACCCAGATGAGCTTCCCGTGTTCCAGAGCATGGACATCCAATGCCAAGCCTCAGCCAGGTCTCTGACCCTGGAGCATGCTGGGTTGGGCTGGCTAGGTGAGGGCCTAATGGAGCAGACTTCTGGGACAACCCTGGTCTCCAGAGATGCCCATCTGCTTCCTGCACTGTTCCCAGTTTCAGGACCCCAGGCCTGGACAGGTGCAACCACCTCCTGCCATATCTCCTGCCTTCAAACCTGCTCCTCGCTGTGCAAAAGCAGGCATAGCTTATAAGAGGAAATCTGTGAAAGTTAACTTTCCCTAATGTCACTGCTGTACGAACATATGGTCAGGTGTGCGTGCCACATGCACGGGACAGGCCACAATGCCATGTCCTGCTACACGGTAAGGGCCAGAAAATCCAGGTGACCGTTGCTGACTGTCTCAGTTACTTTTTACTCTTTGCTGGGACAAATACCCGACACCCAAAATGAAGGAGGGAAAGGCTTATTTAGCTCACAGTTACTGGAGGTTTCAGTCCATTTTGGGCTGGCTCCAAGGCTAAGCAGAACAGGGCAGAGAGCAGCAGTTCATGGTGGTGGAACAGCAACAATTGCAACAGAGGCAACCGACCAACCAGGGGAGCAGAAAGCAACAGCCTAAGTCTGTCACTCTGTCTCTTTGTCTCTATTGTATCAGGCTGTCTGCCTCAGCCTATTGGCCTTAGGCCACACCCATAATTCCCAGCAGTACTCACACCCATAATCCCATTAGTACTAAAACACATAATCCCAGGGATCATGAGGCAAGTCTCAAACTCTAGAAGTCCCCACCCCATGATTGCATGAGGCTTTGTGGGGACAACTAGACATAAACCATAACACTGATGAAGACCAGAGGAGCCCAGCTGTGGTGGGAATGCGAGACTGTGGACCAAGCACCTTAAAAGCCAGACCCAAGTTTGCCGTAGGATTCGGAAATGCCATTCTTGGCACACACCCAAAGTAAATGAAAATAGAGATCTGCCCAGACATTGGACCCCAGGGTCCACGCCAGCCTTATGCACAGCAAAGGATGTAAACAAGTCAGACGAGGGTGCAAATGGTTCAGCCCCTAGAAAGGACTCAGCCCCTAGAAAGGACGGGGCCTCTGACCATGGGCAACAGGGGCAGACCCTGAAGACGCGACCATCAGGAAAACGCCCTACCGCAAAGAGACCAATCTGTGTGGTTCCGTTTGTATGAGGTATCTGGGTTAGGCAAATTCTGACGGCAGAGCGCAGAACAGAGGGGACCAGAAGCAGGTGGGAGGGAAACATGGAGGAGAGGGCTCCCTGGGACGGGCCTCTGGGTGGGGAGATGCAGGTCTCTGGGCATGGCTGGGGCGTCGGTCACAGTGCTGACGGGGTGGGCTCTCTGTGCCTCTCTGAGGCGTGCTGAAAAGGTGATGACAGAATGTTTTATGTCCTGTTTATTTTAGCAGTTTTAAAGATGTATAGAAGAAGCTCATAGAACCAGACACCTAAGAAGAATGAGGGCTACTCATTATGTTTCAAGGAGCTTAACTTGAAGAAAAAATATCACCACCTTCAGCCCTTCTGGGAAAAGTTATGACATTTATTTTATACAGCTCTTTTCCTGGGGAGATTGGCTGCTTAAGGGAAGATGGAAGAGAGAGGTGGGGTGGGGGGAAGAAAGAGGGAGGGAAAGGGAGGGAGAGGAGGAGAGACAGGCAGAGATGAGAGAGACAGTGAGACAGAGAGACTGCCGTAGACTGAATACTGGATATCGAAGTTGTAGTAGAGAAAGACACCGTTATCCAATGCCCAGCTGCTGGGGTGACTTGGCTCGCATGCTCAGAGAAGCTCTCTGTGTCACGGGTTGCTGCCACTGCCCTGGGGGCCACCTGTGGTCCTGTCCACAGCCTCCCCCAGAGCTCTTGAGGTCGGCTCCCAGCCCTGTCTGTCCTCGACCCTCACAGCAGCCCGAGTGAGTCTTCCTGTGAGAGATCCTGGAGTGCAGGCCCGGGCCTCTTGGGCAGACTCCACATGCCAAGGGTCCCAAAGAGGAATTCAAGGACAAGCTCCCTCTGATGCCCCACCAGACCTGGTCAGGCCAGAGGTGGCAGGAAGAGCTAACATTCTGGAGCCTGGCAGCTGTGGGTGGAGATGCTCAGCCCTTTCATGCACGCCTGCCTGAATCCCAGGGGGCCTCTCCCGGACTGGTGGGCTGTGAGCCTCAGCCCCTAGGTAGGGTCTTCTTCAGGGGAAGCTGAAGCCACCAGCAAAGGGCAGGGCATGCAATCCCACTGCACCACAAGTCACCGCTAACCTAAAACCATCCCTGAGCAGATTTTTATTTGTAAGAGTTGCTGGTGTGAACGTAGTACAGGCTGTTGGTCAAAGCTCAGCTCTAGCCCCTCTTCCTCGCATATAGGAAACCTCTCAAGAGCAGGTCTGTTTCCACTTCATCTAGCGGAGGAACCACAGGGGGAGACAGGTGGGCCGTGTGGGCGAGCATTCTGCTCCAGGTGTGGCATGCCCCAGGGCGTCTTAGTGACGTGAAAAGCCATGTGACATCCTAAAACTTTCCTCGGTAGAATCGGCTTTCAGTTGCCCTGAAAGCTACCTTTGGTTGTGACTCAGCAGATGCGCGTGGAGGGGTGACAGAGCTAGACAAGGCATAGTTGTTGCTAGCAGGGGGGAAAAGGGGAGCGGTCTTGGCCCAGTTTGGGTGTGCCCCCTGAGAGTTCGTGTGCCGGAAGCTTGGTCATCAGCGTGGTGTCTTAAGTGGTAGTAGGACCTCTAGAGGCAGGGCCTACTGCAAGGTAACAGGTCACTGGGGACACTGCCCTGGGAAGGCAGTAATGTAGCTCCCAGGGGCCCTAGCTTGTCTTGGGAGAAGGCTGTTAGAAGAGTAAAAGTGGCTTCTGGTGTGGCCACTAGACCTGCTCACGGCCGCATTCCGGGGGCTTCCTTGTCTTTAAATCCTCATTCCATGGGATTTCCTAGCTCGGACCCTGCCAGTCTTCCTGTGAGCTGCTGGTCCCCCATTGGTGGCCTTCATCACAAGTCTGACAGAGATGTGGAGCCAGCCCACACGCTCCTCCTCTTTTCATGCCATCCCTAGGCCCCATCCTTGTGACCTCCTGGGATCCTCCACGGGCTCCGCCTTTGAAGTCATTCACCATTCTGAGACTGAGTCTCCAGCGTGTGGCCATGTGGGATGCACATTCTGACCGAGTGGCAGGGTCCTCGGTGTCACTGAGAGGTCAGGGGCTCCCACTGCACAGCCTGGGACAGGACCGGTGAGGCCACGGTAAACTGGAATTCAGATTAAGTGGCTTAAATATGGTCAGCAAAGGCCATGGACAGAAAGACAAGTGGCCCACACCAAGGGCAGAGAAGACAGTCCGACGGCTCCAGACTTGGGGCCAAATGAACTTCAGGGAAGGAAAAAGCCCAAACCCTTCAGGATGGACAAATGAACGCGTAAACAGACAGTGCACAAGAAGAGGCACCCCTCAAAGCGCCTGACTGCCGACTCCACCCATGGGGTCGTGCTGCTCCCTGAGCCCAGGGTTTGATCGCAGCCTGCAGGTCCCCAGGTCTGGGTGGGAGATCTCCTGTCTGGGTCACCCCCAGGGAGCCCGTGCCCTGGACTCTGCCTGCCACCCTCCAGGCTTCCGAATGTGCAAGGCTAGAAGTTCTGGCTCAGGCTTCCCTCGGTGCCTCGCCATGGCTCTGCCTCCCCATGGGCCACCTCGCGCTCTCAGGACAACCCAGGCTGTGTGTGTGCAGACTCCGTGTGGCAGCTCTGAGGCTGGATGCCGGGAGCAGTCATGGCGTCTGACCGCAGTGCTCCCAGTGTTCCTGTCCAGGCAGACATAGTGCTGGAAGGTTCTGAGATGCTATCTTCAGTGCCTCAGCCAGGCAACCAGACGCACTGGCGGGGCTAGGAAGTGTGTCTCAGTGGGATGCAGCCGTGGCGTGAAGACCCCATCTCAGCCTCCAGTGCACTCTGGGTGGTACTGCACAAGGAATTTTTTCAAAACTCAGTGGCAGGAAGAGCTCTGCTGTCCGAGATGGGCCTCACTCCTCCGCTTGATGGTGAGAGCTTGGTAACACGCCTGACTTCCCTTTTCATCCAAGTTGCCAGCAAACATTAGTCACCACAGATGCCAAGCTGATCTGCTTTGTGCTCCTCAAGATCGGCTTCCTGCCGCTCATCACGTGTCATCATGATTTCTGCCTTGTGCATATTAATAGCTTATCTGTCTTTCTAAATACAATGGAAGGAAGCAACATATAAGTAGTAAAGTTTTTATGTGCCTTATATTTACATTCCCTCCCTTGTTTTCTTTTTGTGCAGGATCTCACTATGGAGCTCATACTCGTAGTCATCCTCTTGTTTTCTGCCTTCCTAATGCTGGGGTTACAGGTGTGTGCCACCAGGGCCAGTCTCAGTGGCCAGCTCAGCATGTCTGGGGCCAGGGCCGGTGTGACATGTGGTGCCAGGGATTGAACCCTGGTCCCTGTGCTTGCCTAAGTATGCACTTAGTCTGCTGCGCTATCTCGCTGGCCCTCCCGTTTTCTTAAAATAGCCCAAGGAGTGATCTGGAATATTCTGCAAATTCACCTGGCCTCACACCCACAGCATGAATGAGGGGATGCAGTTCCCGGACAGAGGCACCAAGCTCTGAGGCACTTCCAGAAGTGCTCTTCTGTAAGTGTCTGTGAGAACGCTGCTGCTGAGGGCTCGCTGGCAGGAAGGCAGCCTCGTAAAAGCATTGCACCGTGCCCTTGTCCACCCTGGTGATGTCCGGCCTTTCTCCAAGAGACAGAACAACCATGAAATAAGCATTTTGAATCAGTTCAGGGCAACATGGCAGCCACAACAGCACAACCAAAGACACCTGTGAAAGTGTCTTTTTGACTTTCAAAACTGCTTCAGAAAGTAGCCAGAAGGGTGGGTGCAGTTAAGGGGACTGAGGGGCTGAAGGCACCACATCCTTTACGTAGTAAATTTTAAAAATGTGAACATGGCCGGGCGTGGTGGCGTGTGCCTGTAATCCCAGCACTTGGGAGGCTGAGGCAGGAGGATCAGTGAGAGTTTGAGACCAGCCTGGGCTACCAAAGTGAGCTCAAGGCCAGCCTGAACTGCATAGTGAGACCCTGTCTCAAAAAGACAAAAAAAAAAAAAAAATGTGAACATGTACCATATTTTTGGTCATGCCTCATAAAATGGGATAGTACTCAGCAAGAAAAGGAACAGACTGATATTTACTGCCACATAAAGGAACCTGAAAATAGCTATACTAAAGAGAGAAAGAAACCAGAGTAACCCAAAACACTGCATACCATATGTCTTCATAGTATGTGTATAAAATTCTAGGACATTCATAATGCTTGCTCTCTTCTTCTTCCTCTTCCTCTTCCTCTTCTTCTTCTTCTTTCATTTATGTATTTTGTTTTCTTCTTCTTCTTCTTCTTCCTCTTCTTCTTCTTCTTCCTCTTCCTCTTCTTCCTCTTCCTCTTCCTCTTCTTCCTCTTCCTCTTCCTCTTCCTCTTCCTCTTCTTCTTCTTCTTCTTCTTCTTCCTCTTCTTCTTCTTCTTCTTCCTCTTCTTTTTCTTCTTCTTCTTCCTCTTCTTCTTTCATTTATGTATTTTGGGCAGAGTCTCACTACGCAGCTCAGACTCAGCTGTTTTCAGCCTCTCCAGTGCTGGGATTATAGGCATGCACCACCAAGTCTAGCTTCATTGAAGGCTCAGCATGCTTCCAGCGTGGGGCCAGCATGGCATGCGGGCCCAGGGATAGAATCCTGGTCCCTGAGCTGCCAAAGCAGGTGTCTTAGTTACTCTTGTTACTGGGACAAATGCCTGACACACAGGCTTAGGGCAGGAAGGTTTATTTAGCTCACAGTTACTGGAGGTTTCAGGATGCTGCCACCGCTTTACAGGGTCTGGAGGAGAGGTTGGGGCAGTGCCGTGTCCAGGATGATCTGCTCCATACCTCCAAGAGACTGCCAGACTGCCGTTTTGCGGGGGTGTGGGGGGGAAGCCTCTGACAGCGTGGGCGGTCCGTTTAATGGTTTGTGCCTCTCTTGGCCACGCTCCCCAAGCCCTGCCCTGGTGCTTTGGCCCATCCCTTGAGCCTTGGGCTTGACAGCTCCATGATTTACATGAGGCTTTGGGGAGACAACTAGATACAAATCATAACAGCAGGCACTTAGTCCACTCAGCTATCTCGCTAGCCCTTAGAAAGCTTTCTAGTATCAGAAAGACCATCCTGGTGGCCCATGAATAATACAATAAGGGTGAGAAGGTATTAAAAGGTTACAAAGGAGCAGAAGGAAACTTCGGGGGCGAGGTGTGTGTTTGCTTTCTATAAGGTAGTCACAGGGTGCATGTGTGCATGTGACAACATCATTCACACTTTAAGTGTGCCCAATGCTTTAGCCAAGCTATCTTAGAACATGACACTGGGTCCCTGTCCTGCTGCACACACAAAAATAAATCTGAGGGGGGCTAATAATTTAAATTAAGGGAGCATAAATAGATTTTTAGAAGAACTTTCAAGAGATTATCTTCCTAGAGGCTGGGGAGATAGCTCAGGGGCAAAAGTGCCTGCCTGGCAAGTGCAAGGTCCTGAGTTTGATCCCTGGTTCCACAAATAAAAAAAAAAGTAATGAACTACATTAAAATCAAGAACGTCTATTCAATTAACAGTCAAAAATATCATTAAGATGTTAAAGGGCCACAAACTGAGCAATTATGTTTCCAGTAGACGTAGTACCCCTTGGCAGAGGACAAATATTCCACAGGTGTGAAGAGCTCCTAAAAGCCAACAAGCATCCACACAGAAGCACCTGGGAGGGACACACGTTCCCCCATGGCTTCTCCTCAGCACAATTAAGAAACCTGGGCACTGTATACAAGGTCATTGTGTAGACCGGCGCTCCCCGGCTTCTGATACGGTTGGGGCTCAATACATTAATCGTAGGCCTAAAGTATCACAAGCAGGAAATGCACTTAACCGAGCTAACCTGCCAAACATCAGGACTCAGCCCATCTTGAACAGAAAAATGTCGCAGGACCCCAGCCTCGCCTGCCATCAAAAGCTAAAAGGAGCATCTAGGAAGTCGACCCTCTGGTGGAGACACTGAGGCACCCACCAGTGGGTGGGGTGCACCGGAGGAGGTCAAGAAGGGGACAAGGACATCTGTCTTCAGGGCCAGTAGTGAGGCTACTCTTGGAGGCTACTGGAGGCCACCGGGAGGGGGCGGAGGAATCCCCACCCGGCCAGCACACAGCAACAAGGACTACGTGTGAGGTGTGCGCCCAGCGGAGGCGGCACTCCACCCTTCCCATGCTGGAGAAGTGAGAGGAAGAGGGGGAGGGGCGCAGGAAAGAGGAGAGGGGAGGAGGGAAGGGGAGCAGGGAAGAGGGGAAGAGAAACGCTGCCACCAGCTAGATGAGTAGCGGGAAGAGCCGGCTGATGTGATGGGAAACGGGCAAAATGCATGAGGAGAAAGGAGGGTAGCCCTTCTCGGCTGTTCTCAGGATGCAACGATGCATTGCTTAAGACAGTTTTCCACACGAAGTAGTAAACAAGAGGCGGTGTTATTAGTATCATTATTACTGCTGTGTCATAGGATATGACTCATATTTGTCCTAAGGATATCAAAAGCTGCTCAAAGTCATTAATAATCACGGAAATGCTAATTTAAACCATATGGAGACAATGCGTAGCATGCTACTTACACAAAAGGTTGTCAAGAGGAGGGCCTGGGGCTGTGGCTCAGGGGTGAAGAGCATGCTGGGACATGTGTCCAGTATGTCAAGGTTTAATCCCTAGCAATAAAAAAACAAAAAAAGAAAGAACAGCAATACCAAGTGCTGGAGAGGATGTGGTGCAACAGGAAGTCGTGTTCATGGCTAGTGGGCGTCGAAGCCAAGCCCGCTCACGTTGGAAAGCCCTTGGGATCATCTTGACATGCTGAATGTTGACACATTCACGACCTACTGAGGCCATGTCTGGTATTCATTCTAAAGAAACTCGCACATGTACAGCAGCTGGCACGTACAGAAGCACTGCCAACAGCATTGTGCACAGTAACAAAAAAGCAGAAGCTCATCACCATGTGCAGGGTCATCATGGCCGCACGGAGACGCCTCCAAGGCCTTACGGGCGGGGCTCTCCACAGGCGGCTGGGTCTAGGGCACATAAATGTGGATGGAGGCTGAGGGCGTCCAATTCGTCTGCTGATTGGCTTAGCGTAGTTCTGGGTACGGTAATGGGAAGCCTCACCCTGGACGTGGGCAGCTCCAGCGGACGGGCCTGAGGCCTGGAGGGAACACAAAGGGACAGGAAGGCCGCCGCCGCCTCCTGCTGGCCCTGCCGTGGGCTGTCTCTCCTCTGCGGTGCTGCCGGCCTTGGGGCTGGTCAACTATGGGCTGAAACCTTGAACGCTGTGATCTGAGATAAATCTCTCCTCCTTTAAGGTGAACTTGGTGGATGTTTTCTCTCGGCAAGGAGAGAAACAAGAAAGACAAGTGACTGTGCGTGTGTCCCATCCCCAGATCCCCATGGTGGTGGCGCTGGAGACGGAGCCGTCTCGAGACCCCAGGGCTAGACGGGGCCACAGGGCCAGGTGCTCATGGCATGGCCAGCCCCTCTCCAGCAGAGGAGGCGCTGAGCGGCACATCCCTTGCCCTCTCGATCTCTTGCCACGCGACGCTCTCCGCCACATGACAACAGAACAAGACAACTCTTGCCAGAACTGGCCCTCCCATCCTGGACTTCCAGGCATCCAGAACTACACTAGGAATGTGCCACTAGTTTGTATAAGTTACTTGGTCCATGGCTTTCTGTTACTGCAACCAAAGATAGAGAGGCAGCATGATTATCATTATTAGGTAAAAACATGCCAGGGTCCAGCTAAACTACAGTGTACGTACAGGTAGAGCATTTGCACCAACAGGGAGTGGATTAAAATTACGTGCTGCGACGCGTGCAGACATCACCCGTGAGATGCTAGGTCACAAAAGAGCGCTTTCAGGAATATTAGCAAACTCAGAAAAGCAGCTTTCACAAAGAGGGCGAGGGTGGAGTGGATTCTCCAAAAATGGAGATGTTATAAAAGACAAACGTCTGTGGAAATGTTCCAGATTAAACAATGCCAAGGAAACACAGTGGGGTCCCGTATGGACGGAGAAAACACGTCATGGGGCACGACAAGGTCAGCTTACTGCAGTTCTTAAGCTATAGTGGGGTGCATACGGGGATCCTGCTGCTCTCTACACCGAGGTGTGTGGGCTCAGGGCTGCACCTCACCTGCCGCTTGTGCTGCGCGTGCCAGGGCACGTGGTGTGTGTGTGGGGGGGCCTTTGGAGAGGGAGGAGGGGAAATGAAATGTGGCACTGCCCCCTGAGGTACGCGGGGGTGCTTCGTACTCATTGTTTTTGTGATATTTCTGAGTTTAGAATTTTCCAAATGCAAGTCCAAAAGAAAAGGGCAGCTATGGCTTGGATGAGAAGCGTGCCGCAAGGGCCACGCATTAAAGACTCGAGGAGGTGACAGCACTGTTAAGAGGTGGGCCCCTGACATCACAGAAGGCAAGAGAAGGACCGCCCCCTCCACCTCTCCGCTGGCCTCAGGAATCGACCCAAGCTGGATTTTCCCGTGTGTCAGTCAGCTTGGTGTACTGCAGTGAGTACTCAGGCTGGTCAGCTTACACACAGAAAAGGTCTGTGTCGGCTGACAGTGCTGGAGGTTCCTGGCCAGGGCCGGTTGGCTCCAGTTGGCTCCACTGCTGTGGGCCCGTGGTCAGGCAACATCTGGGGGGCACAGGAGGTGCAGGAAGAAGAGGGGGAGCAGGGGGAGGAGGAGGCAGAGGAGGCCTAGGAGCCAACTGGAGCCAACCGGCCACGGCCAGGAACCTCCGGAGCTGTCAGCCGACACAGACCTTTTCTGTCTGTAAGCTGACCAGCTTGAGTATTCACTGCAGTACACCAAGCTGACTGACACACAGGAAAATCCAGCTTGGGTTGATTCCTGAGCTGGGCAGGTGGAAGGCGGTCCAGTTGGGAGGACTTTCACTTGTGCTGTTCATGTGCAAATCAGGCCCGTAGGTGTTCGTGGAAAGAACACACTGTGTAACTTACAGACCCTCTTTTGTATGCTTTCAAGTATTGAAAAAGTACAAAGCATTCTGTCTGGGGAAAGGTACCCTAGGCTGGTACCATGTGGAGGTCCCAATACACACAGGTAGAGCACTCCCTGGGGGCCAGGGACACGCTTCCCACACAAGGGGGTAACTTCACTTGCCTTGGCATGCCCCAAGATGGGGGTGGGCTCTGTGGCCGGCAAGAGGTCACTGCGCTGTTCCTCACCAGGGACCAAACAGGAGCAGCTCCCTGCTGGCAGATGGACCGACTGTTCAAGACAAACTAAAGACCTGACCTTTACAGGAGCTCTATGTGGATTTTATTTTATTTTTTATTTTTGTTTAATGCATTCAGTACAGGGGATACAGGGTTTGCAGGGTCTCACGTAGATCAAACTCATAGTGATTCTCCTGTTTTCAGCCTCCCAAGAACTTGGATTACAGGTGTGCACCAGCACACCCAGTCTCAGTTTGCCCCGAGGGCAGGGCTGGCACGGCATGCCAGGGCTTGAACCCCAGCCATTGTGCTCTGCCTAAGCAGGTACTTTAGTCTGCTAAGCTATCAGGCCAGCCCTCCATGCAGATTTTAAAGTGTGGGTTCAAAGTGTTTTGTAATGAGAGACTGCCTAGCACTCACGGTAGCCCCATCTGGCGACCTCTTTACTAGTTGGATTCATTTTCTAGAGCAGCCATAATAAAGCACAACTTCTGTGGAGGGCATACACTCTCTCAGGCCTGGGCCCAGAAGGCCAAGTCCAGCTGTCAGCAGGTTTGCGCCTGCTCAGGGCTGGGGAAAGGACCTGTTCCATGGCTGGGCAATTTATAAAGAAATTTGTGTCCTGGTGTTGTGGAGGCTGGGAGGGCGCGATGCAGCCCTTGGCATCCAGTGAGGGCCTCTCACAGCACAAGGGCAGGGAGAGTGCAAAGGGGCTGCTCCCGGCCTCGGGGAAGGGGCCCACCCAGTGGTCACAGCACGGCCCCTTCTGTAAGAGCAGAGCTTCGGCCCAAGAACCTCCTGTAAGCCCTTTCCTCCCAAGGATGGCAACTGGGAATTGTGTTTGCGCCAGGCACCCAGCTTCTCCTGGTTTTCTGGAGGCCTTTGGAATCCCTTGGCTTGCAGCTGCCGCACACAGACATCAGCCTCCAGCCTCCAGATGCTCCTGGCTTGCTCCCCGTGGGTGTCTGTCTCTCTGTTCCCAAACTCCCCCCTTGATAAGGACACAGGCACACTGGTTTAGGGCCCACCCAAGGCCTTGCTTGCTAAGATTGTATTTGCAAACATGGTCATGTTCCCAGGTTCTGGGGACCAGGACTTGGCAAGGTCTTTACAGGAACACAATCCAGATTGCAACACTGTGACAACTGGCAGACTCAAGCAGGGGCCAGGAAGACGAGGGTGGAGCCCAGGCTGGGGTTCAGCATGGGGTCCAGACTTGAGGTGGGTGTTTAAAGACGGGCTGGATATACAGCCTGCCAAGGAAGACTGAACTCCCCTGATCCACAAGGCCCACGGAGAAAACACAGAAGCCTGGAGGACCGTGCCCTGCGCTGGTTCTCGGATGCTCTCAGCCTGAGAGGTCAGGGTCTTCAGGCTGGGGTGAGGCCTCTGAGGCGGTGTGCCCACCAACCCTGCCCACCAGGGGAGCCTGCGAAACTCCTGGGGGCCAACCTGCCGGGGACTGGAGAAGCGGGGTGAATACAAAAAAGAAAACGGGCGAGCCAAGGCTTTATTCTTGACCAGGAATGGATTAGCATGCAGCTCCCAGGACCAAAGTCTTCCCGCAGCCAGGGCACAGCCTGGGGTCATTTTCCAGTCCTGGCCAGGCTGCTCTCCAGCTGACACTCCTCCAGGCTGAGGCCCCAGCTCCTGGGGCCCCACACCACCAGGCTGCACACGTGAGCAGCGGCTGGTACCAGCACCGAGGAGGCTGATCAGGGAAAACCAGGGCCCCTGGGGCAGGGCCTCCAGACAGACTCTGAGACCCCTGCCGGACCACCGAGGCCCCTGCACAATCTCTGAGGCTGGGCAGGCCTGGGACGAGGAGACCCAGCAGGGGGTGAGCAGGAGGTCTGACCCCAGGCAGGAGGCGCAGCAGGGGCACAGTTGTTCCTAATGACATTGAGGCAATTACTTATGGAATAAAGCAAGTCCCTCATACTGCTGTTTCCAATTCTCGTTAATGATGACAAGATCCTACAAAATTCCCAAGACTTTATATTTGCACCTTTCTCCTTCTGATGAAAACCTTGATACCCAAAGCTGCAACAGTAACTGCTTACTGTTACATACGCACCCCTGTACATAAAATAGTTTCAAAACAATACAATTTTTTTAACCAACAATAAGACTACTGGATGCAGTTCAGATTTTATTTGTGGTTCTTTTTGTCTCTTTGTCTTACTTGGCATGCACAAATTGCCACAATTCAAAGTCACTTGAAGCAATTCTCTGGGAGGTTAAACCATCAGTGTTGTATACAGGGCCATTTGTTTCAGTGTGTTTTCAATGTCAAGAGATGGTTTTTATTCTTTTGGGCTTAATTCTGTCTTTTAGTTCTTTGAAATGTTTACAAGGTTTCAAAGGCAACTAGGAAAACAAGGTACATGGTTTGGTTTGTAAGCCTGTGGCTTATTCTTCTATTTTTTTCTTTTTCAAAATAAAAGCAAGTCTGTGGGCACATTCCTGCCTACCCCCTCTCTTCCTACAAGGAGGGCAGTATCCCATACCTGTGACTGCCCCTGGCCTATTTCAGCCAGTAGTGTGCCCTGATAATAAAAACGTCACTGTAATATATAGAGACCTTCCTCTCCCTGTGAGAGCTTCTGCCACGCCACGGGGGCAGACCCCCTTGGATGGGTCTCTGGCAGGCTTCTGGTCTCTGGCTTCCCTAGTAGTGCTGCAGTAGTCCTGCTGAGGTGAAGTCCCACGCTTTTAAGAAGAGGGTCTCGAACCCTTACTCTGCTGTGCCGAAGCCTTTGGCTGGCACCTCCACGCACGCCAAACTCAGGTTCCACCACTACAAAATGGGGATCATTAGATCATTTCTTTCACAGTTCAAGACGAATCAGTGTGTTTTAAAATACTCAACCCAGCGTCTGTGCACAGCAGGCAATCAGGGAGCGTTTGCTGGTTTCCGGTTTTAATGGTCCCAGAGCCTAGTACTTAAGGTTCAGCATCTGAAGGAGAAGGAAAGAGGCACACTTTCGGCTCACGGATGGCGGTAAGAACTCTGGCATGAGGCACATAGCAGCCGTGGGCACCAAGGGCCAGCATGGCCTGGGAGGAGCGGGGGCTGAGGAATCCGCTCACTCTGCAGATAGTTCTAGCCTCTGTATGAAACTGCACGGGGCGGAGCACAGGACTGTGCACTCCCAGAGTCTCAGTGATTGGCTCAGGATGGCCATGTGACCCAGGAGGGATGGGCACGTGACCCAGGGCAACCAATGACAGTCAGCCCTGGAGCCCACAGAGATACTATTAAAAAGAGGCTTTCTAATTTCTTACCTCGTTCTCTGTCTCCTTGGGTGTAAACCTGGAGTTGCCAGGAGCACCACACAGCATTAAAAAAACAAAAACAAAAACAAAAAAAACCATGAGGAAGTCAGCGCCAACAACGCGGAAGGGCAGACGCCCAGTACCGCCCTTGGATGCCTAGGGCTCAGGGAACTTCTGTGACCAAGCCGGTTTGAACTGGGTTCCCATCTGCATCAAGAGTGGTGGAACACACGTGTAATCCCAAAAGTTTAGGAGGCTAAAATAGGATGGCGTCAAGTCTGAGCACTTGAGCGAGACGGTTCTCAAAAGCAGCCAAGAAAAAGGGATGGGAATGTAGCTTTGCCCTCTCCGGCTTCTGTCCCTGGCAGCAACAGTGACGAAGTCAGATAGGAGGTCCCCGGCAGAAAGAGAAGGGAAGGGAAGGGCACGCGGCAGTCGCGGGCACTGCGCAGCCGGCCTCTCTCCACGCGAGACCCACCCAGCTGGTGCCTGTGGCCTGTACCGAAACCCGGCTTCAGCCCTGGGAGACTGATCTCTCTTCTAAGGAAGGGAAAGGATCGTCGCCTGGGGGGTCATCAGCAGGTGGTGTCCGAATCAGGTCAGGGCCGCCCAGAGGTGACCCTGGGGTCCAAGACTCCGCTTGCCAGAAGCCCGGGCCCTGCGTGGCGTGCACGTGCCCAACTGCGTCCCCTCCCACATAGCAGATGGACGTGCTCATGACCTAGGGTACCTGAGCGTTGTCAGCGCTATGAAAAGTAGCTGCGGCTCTGTGTCTTTCAGGAAACAGCGACAAAGAAGATGTCTGCCCGCGCGCAGTACAGACCAAGCCTTCCCCCCGCCCCCACGATTTCCATCTGCAGCGGGCTGAATCCACGACTGAGAAGGTTAGGGGTACTGAGGGCCAACCGTGTTCCACTGGAGTGGAAGGGAGCAAGTTCAAGTCCCGTAAAGGGACAGGTGCGGGCTGGAGTGACCCCCACGGTGAAAGGAGCCTGACCTCGGGCACGCAGCTCTGGCTGCCAGAGGCTTGGTTTCCCTCTGGGACGGAACACTGAAGTACTTGTCTCATGGGTGAGGATTAAGCAAGATCAAACAGGCAAGGTGCCCGGCATGGAGAAAGCACAGTGTACACGACCTTCCTTAGACGCTCCAACCTCGCAGCTACCATTTTCTAAATCTGTCCCACGTTGTAGCTCCAGCTGTTTATAATCCGGCTGCAGCTGCTGCCCAGCTCTGGGCCATGGGCAGGGAGTCCCTTCCCTAGGGACAGGAATGGTCGATACCTGCTTCTCTGTGGGTGGTGTATGTCAGCTTTTAGGAATACAGAGCCTCGGGCATGTCCTTCAGTTGCTGAGAATCTGTAGGCAGCAGGACCCCAGCTGACACCTGGATGGCTGAGTTAGAGACCTCGCGGTGGCCTCAGCCGCCTGCTCTGGCCTTTCTGTTTTTCCGTTCCCACCACATGGCACCGCTCACCGTCAGATGCAGCATCAGGCCACCCCCACCCAGGCCGGAGCTTTCTCTGACTGCTGAGCCTGGGGCGGCCTTCTAGAGTGCTCCAGCAACTGCTCTCTGGGATATCAGTGCGTTGCTCAGGTTTTCATAGCTATGATAAAATACCTGAGTCGGCCACTTTATAAAGGAAAGTTTTATTTGGAGTATGAAATCCAAAGGGCAGCATATTGCAGGCCCTGCAGGGCCACTTTGGACCCCATCAGCTCTAACGGTGTGTGGATGGTTGGTTGGTGGGGTGCTTGTGCGGAGCAAATAACTGTATCTCCAGCCAGGATCAGAGAGGACAGTGTTGCTACCCACCCAGGAGGCTCTGCCAGGTGCCCCTCCCCGAGGGGCCACATGCTCCACACAGGCCCAGCTGGTCACACCTTCGATCACAGAGGACCCCTACGGTGCACAGTTATGTCCCATGCCATGGCATCCCATTAAGCAAGTGCAGCCTTAGAGACGGCTTTCTCTTGGCCCTGTGTCAACACAGACAGCCCTGGGTCACATGATGCTAGGGACCGGCCCTGATCTCTGTGTTGCTAAGCAGTGTCAACCCCATCTACCAGCAGCACAGGCTTTCTCAAAGGCTGTGACTACCGGGGATGATCTCGTGAGGCCAGCAGCAGGACGATGAGGCCTCGTGGCAGGTCACTGTGCCACACGCTATCGCTACAGCTTGCGCCAAGCATGGTGGTGCACGCCTGTGTTCCCAACTGCTCAGGGGAGGGGAGATGGGAGGATCACCTGAGCCAGGGCTGCAGCACCCGTCTGTGCCGCGCACGCTGCGGCTATGATGAGATGTTTGAAGATCTGTGATCATGGAGCCTAAGAAAATGCACATTTTATGTCCCTTTAGAAATAACTCCGAGGTAACCATGTGATATTTATCCTTCTGTGCCTGACTTATGTCACTTGATACCATGGGCTGAAGTTCTGGCCACGGTCCTGCAAGCAACATGGGCTCAGTCTTCTTCATGGTCGAGTAATGCTCCAGTGTCCGCGCCCACCGTGTCTTCTTTGCCCGTTCACCTGTTGACAGCCACCTGGAGTAAAATACTACTCCCCAGTTATGTTTCACATGATGACGCCCAGTGCTGGAGCAGCTGCGCTGAGATCGGCCTCCCACTCTGCAGTACAAGCTGACACAGCCCTTTCACAAAGCACACAAGTGTCGGGGAGAGGCACTCCCTGGGAGCCGTGGCGGGAATGTCCGCTAACTCAGTCACCATGGAAACCGACACAGAGAGGCCCCAGAAAACTAGAAGTCCCGTGTGAGCTAACCATACGTCATCTAGCAATATTCTCCAAAGCAGTCACAATATCACGCCAGGTAATGCCGACATGCTCATCTTTATAGAGTGTAATTCCATTGGCTGGGCTCTGGAGACAGCCCAGGTGGCTGTCAAGAGATGCATGGGCAAAGGAGCCGTGGTGGGCACGGATGCTGGAGAATTCCTCGGTCACGAAGAAGACTGACTCCATGTGGCTTGCAGGGCTGTGGCCAGAACTTCAGCCTACTGTCAGACATGGAAGGGCAAATAGCACCTGGTTCCTCTTATCTGAGAAACTTTAAGTATAAATAAATGAATGAAATAAAGGAGAGACGATAGGAAAGGGAATGCAAACTCTTGGAGATGGGTAGAGAGCCTGGGCGGAGCAGGCAAGGGGGAGAAGGCCAAGGAAGGGAGAACTGCCAAGCTGAGGTATATGTCCGCACCAGTTCCCCAAACTGAATGTCACACTCTGTACCACAAATGCACACATAAGAAAGAAAGCCCTGGCCAGACACCCGAAGGAACAAGAAGATGTCAGCAGGAAACCTGCTCCTGGAACTTCACCTGAATTAGATAAGAGAGCCGGCCAGATAGCTCAGTGGATTAAAGCCTCTGCTTAGGCAGAGTGCAGGGATCAGGGTTCTATCCCTGGCACGCCGGCCCCACCGCCGGGGCATGTGGAGATGGTGACTGAGACTGGGTGTGGTGGTGCGGCCTGAACTCCCAGCTCCTGGGAACCTAAAAGCAGGAGGATCACTACGAGTCAGATCTGTGTAGTGAGATCCTGTACTAAATACATTAAAAAAAACCAAAAACCCAGAAAAAGTTACTTTGCATAAAGAATCATATAGATACCAGCAACTATGTATTGTTTCCTATAAGTAACTTGGAGATTACATTTTAAAGTAGTAAAACTGAATTTTCTGTTATTTGCCCTGTTTTAATTTTTGCTATCTTTGTATTAAGTTTTCTTAAATTGGTGTATGTGTGTGTGTGTGCATGTGCGTGTGCATGTGTGTGCATGTGTGTGTGTGTGTGTGTGTGACCGTCTTAGCCACTTTTCTGTCATTGCTGACATTCACCATACAGGAAGAGAAGGGTTACCCAGCTCACAGTTTGCGGGGTTTCAGTCCACACCGACTGGCTCCCAGGCAGGGTGGCTTGGCATGGGGACAACTGTTCATGGCAGCAGAAGGCAACAAAGTGACAAGGACAGAAGGGAGAGCCAGCCTCTTCTCCTGCCCTGCGCTGTGTGCAGGCTGCCTGTCCTGGGGCAGGCGTAGCGCCCACACGCCCCCGCCCTCCTCCTGCACAGGCTCAGGATGCTGACAAAGCGAGGACCCTGGCCCCCTGCTCACTTGAACTTTGAAACTTCTCAAATGGACATAATGAACCAAGGACTGCAACACCCTAGGGCATCACAGCCACCCTAGGTAGGCCCTGTCTTCTACACCCTAGGGTGCAGAACTGTGAGTCGCTATGTTAAGCTGCTGAAGTTCTCCAGCTGATGCAGTGTGCCAACCATCACAGTAACACTGAGAGGACAGACAGCCACCACCTTGGCAGAATCCACTTAGGAACACGCCAAGGCTCCCCCATCATCCCAAGTCACAGACGTGACAGTCAGGTGATGTTTGAATTAACCCCACAATCTCAGCATCAAGAGCAAAGTCAACCTCCAGGCTGGGAACTGCCAGGCTGAAAGAGCAGGCCTAGTCATGACTCGCCAGGCTCTGGGCTGGCCACCTGTGAGCTGTGCGCTTGCCAAAGGAACGAAAGGGTTCCAAGATGCCTTCATTCCGGGCACCAGCCATTTCCAAAGAACTTCACTCACAGAGGACGTCCGGGCCACTTCCTACCTGGGCAGGTCCTGGGAATAAGTAAGGGAAGTGAATCCTCACCCTGTGGGGACCTGCAGGTCACCTGCTCTGCAGTGATGCACAGTGGACAGTGGCTGGGCCACCAAGCTACCTGCGCCTGTTTTTATTTGTGGTTCTCTTTTAGAGATCAGGTCTCAATATGTAGTTTAGACTGCCTCTGAAGTTTCAGAGATCCTCCTGCAGCCACCATGCCCAGCTCCCGGGTGTGTCCGGAACAGGTCTGAAGCCTCTTCACGAGACAGTTCATCTTCCATAAAACAGAGACATCCATGCTTTTTCCTCTCAAGGCAACTGTTTCCAGCATTCCTGGACACTGCCGTGGCTAAGAACAAATGTTAGCATCTCGGATGTTGTATGTGAACTTGGTGAAAAATCTTTCTAATTGACACTACTCATTGCTGGAAGGCGATGAACAGCAAACGTTCCCTTGCTCTGGCTACAGGAGCAGGGGCAGGGGCAGGCATGCCTCAGAGGGCAAGCAGGAACTGCCCGGCTAGCACGCAGGTGTAGGTAGTGAAAACCAGAGGCACAGACGGGACGTGGGAGGCAACGGGGAGCCTGCATGTTCTAGGGAGAGGGAGGAGTAATGACAGGGCTTTAGAAGATCATTTTGGCGACAGCTCCCAGACTGGGCCGAGGGGGTGGCAGGTGGCATGGAAGAGGCCGGGTGTCCCCTTGCACTCTGAGAGAGGCCTGGAGATTCCACACCTTCACCAGCTTTACAATTTGTAACTGTGCAGTACCAGAGCTCAGGGCCACAGAGGCACTGACCTGGGCCTCACAGCCCACAGGGATGCTGGCAAGGCCACTGCCCCAACAACACACAAAGAAGCCGCTCTGATTTCGGCTGCGTGGACTAGTGCAGAAAAGCCCTTACTTATAACCAACACGCGTGGGAGGGAAATGAGCCACATTCCGGCCCAGCCTCCAACTGACATTCTCCAGGAGGCGCAGGTCAGCCTTAGCCACCGCACAGAGGCCGGCCCGGAGTGCTCAGTGTGACTCAGCATCCTCCGAGCACCTCAGTGTCCTCCAGGAGCGCACGGCTTGGGAATCCGTGAAAAGGCTGAGTCGCCCGGCTGTTTCCCACCAGCCCCAACCTCTGGGGAGAGCAACCCCCTCCACCCTCGGCCCAGTGAAAATAAAATCACTCTCTTTGAAGCTGAACTCACATGTGGAGCCAAGCTGCTGCCTGCGGGACGACACCCACTCGGGCGTGAGCTGCGCAAGCTCTGGGGCTGCAGCTGAGCTGCAGATGGTGGGGACCCGGCACGGACCCCACCCAGCCCTCCTGGGACATCTGCAGTAGGTGCTCCCCCTCCACGCAAGCCAGCCCACCAGCCAGGGGCCCTGGCCCCTCAGCCCCTTCTGCACCCTCTACCCCTCCCCGACACTACCAATTGCAGTGCCTTCCTCAGTCTGTCCACCTGGCGGGGACATCATTAAACATCACTGCGTAGCTAGACTGGGCAGGAGGCTGATGTAAGGCTGTCCTGTGCCACAGGGTGTGCCCCAGAGCAGCACTGGTACAAATCAGGGCAGCAGTTTCCATAGTGTGGGGGGTCACTGACCAGCCAGAAGACTCGGGGTGGCAGAGAGGGCGGGCCAGGAGCACAGGGCTTCCACAGGTGTGGATGCCCGGGCCCCTCCTCTTCCTGTCCACCCAGCCCCTCGACCCACCTGCTGGTCCTCAGCCATCAGCACTGCTTACTATCGCCCCGGAAACAGAAATCACGGGCAACCCAGTCAGCCTTCTCTCCGGCCTCTCCCTCCTGCCCCTTGGCGCGCAGCTGCACCCGGTGTGCCACCCCAGTGCCATCTGCCCCTCTTCTTCCCTCCCGTCCCCTCTCCTCTTCTTCCCTTCTCGCCTCTCTCTGCTTCCCCATCAGCCGCTGATGCCCCAGTAGCACACAGCGAGGTTTTAGGCTCTGTGTTGCTCGCTCCAGTGGACGCATTTGAGCACTGGGGGTTGCCCTGCCTCGGCCTGGCCCCCTCTGTGCCTGCTGCCTCCGCTTGTTTGTTGGGGGGTTGCGCAGGCCCCGTCTTCTCTCTGTGTCTCTGTCTCTGTCTCTTTCTCTGCCCATGGAATGTCCCTGAGCTCTCTCGCCTCCTCTGGACCTGTCAGGGGCACTGCTGAGCACCAGAGCCAGTATTCCTGAGCTCGGCACCCAGGGCATCTCAGCCCGACTCTTCTGTGTCCCCCCAGTACCAGCAGACAGAGGGACTTCCCTACCCCATCTCCTAAGGCCCTCTCCGGTCACCTGCAGATGAAGTGTCACCCAGCCCCTGCTCTGGGCCCTCACTCTGGCAGCCTGCAGAAGGGCCATCTGCTCCTCCAGACCACGCGCCACGCAGCTGAAGCGCAGACACAGTCAGATGCATGGTGTCCCTGGTTAGCGCCATCGCTCTTGGTGTGACCAGCCCTCTCGCTGTGGTGTGGATCGTGACTGTCCCCGTGAGCTGAAGGCCAGGGCGCCAGCCTGTGGAGAACTGGGAGGAGCTGGGACCTCTGAGAAGTGGTTCTTGTGGAAGCAGTTAGGTCACTGAGAAAAGACATTAAGCCCCTGCCCTGCCCTTATCCTTGCCTGCCGGCCACCACGAGGTGAGACGCTTCCCTCAGCATGTCCCTGCCAGTGTCAGCCTCACCACAGGCCCAAGTGTATCAGGGCCACGGGGCCACAGACTGGCCCCTGGAAGCAGTAGCTAGAGCAGGCCCCCGTTCCCGGAGAGCGGGTCCTCTCGGGTCACCGTGGCAGCCGCAGGAAGCTGGCCTGCACTCTGCTCTCCTGCTGCGGACTTCCCCCCTGCGCCTTGCCGCTGCCTGTCCAGCACTCTCAGGCACCTCCTCGCCACACTGAGGCCTCTCCAGGCCGCTGCACCCTCCCCCACGTTCCAGACCCTGCTTTGGCTGGATGGAGCTGATGTTTATGTCTGTTCCTTCCAAACCCTTCTCGGCGCCCCCCTTTGCTTTGGCATGCTGGGGGTGGGACACAGGCTCTACCAGGCAAGCAGCTGGCCCTTGGGCTGCCCTCCCTGCCCTGCTCACCTCTCCTACTGAACTGTCCCTTCCCCTTGGAAGTGTCCCCTTGCCCGGGCCCAGAGGGCCCTGGTGCTCTGTGAGCGCGGGCTTTTTGTCCCTGCCCCTCATCTGCCCTCAGCTAAGTTGCTAGCATTGAAAAATGAGTGTGAATTCTGTGCTGTATGTGAGCAGGAGCCGGGGGAGGGGTCCTCCTGTCACGAGCCGAGCAGTCTGTGGCTATAGCAAGTGCCTATTACAAGCCAGGGTCCCCCTTGTCAGCTCTGGGCCCGGGCCCAGCTGAGACAGACTCTACCCACCTGCCCACGGCCAGGAGACAAAAGTTCCCACATGGCCTGAGGAGACGCAGTCAGGCTGTCCCAGAGAAATGCCAGCCTCTAGCAGCCCTCAGGCTTACCCCACAAGCAGAGGGCCCCTTTACTATGAAGAATCAGCTCCGGGACCCCAAGTGAGGGCCTAAAACCAAGGATAATCCCAAATCCCACGATTTAATGCCTTTTCATTTTAAATCAAGGATTTATGCACCACTGGCCGTGACCCTGGCCCTCTGCAGTGTGACAGCAGAACTAGCATACATTTCTTTTTCCTTTTTCACAACTTCAGAGAGAAAAGCTGTTCTTACTTCAGATCTTAGAAACCTCAGCAGAAGTTTTTTTTCTTCCCTCAAATCAAGAACTTTTATTTTTTCACTTAGAGGAAACACTGAATGGCCGCTTTTCAACATACCCAAATCACTAGCACCACTATTCGTGTTCTGGGGCTATTAAGTTTATTGTTTGCTTTTTTTTTTTTTTTTTAAGGGTGTTACCTGAGCCTAAGCTCTGCACTGCTAGGACAGGTGATCTGGTAACTGAGATGCTACCAACGGGCGGGTAGTGTATATAGAGAAATGAATGAATCGGCAGACATCCGACAGTCAGACAGACACACAGATCACGGAGAGTTGGATGGAAATGTCAGGTGGATGGATGCTCAGACAGACAGACGGTCAGATGGACACGTGGATGGGGAGAGGGAAGCATGAGGTAGGCAGGAGAATGAGGGGGGTGCGGTCAGCAGTCACACAGTCACATAGTCTTAGCTTTGTAGCCTAAGCCTGGGCTCAGCAGAGGTAGCGGCCTCTGGGTCCCCAGGTACTCCAAGGGACCTTCTGGCCTCCTCGGTGTGTCTGGCTGAGCAGGCCTGCGCACAATGCCTGCAGGGTCTGCCCCCTCACTGAAGAGCTGGATCCGCTCAGACTGAAGGATACAACCTGCAACAACTGGCGTGACGTGTAGACGGGGCTCGGGCCTGTCAGTACAGTTGGGAAGCGGACATCTGTGAAAACTCCCTGAATGTGACCAAGCCACTGAGGCAGCTCACGTCTGTGATTGATGAGGAGCCGACGGGAGGGGAGCACACGGACCCAGGGCTCCTAGCCGCTGCGGACTGAGTGACCTTGAGGAACGCCTTATCCTCTCAGAGCGTCTGCGTTTCCCTGTGACCCAAAACGACGGCAGCTACTTCACATCTCGCTCGCAAGGGTGAAGCGAGGGGCCGATGATCCCAAGGTCCAGCCCAGGGCCTGTGTGTGGTCAGCAGTCAATAAATGTTAGTTGAATGGTACTCCACCCGCTTGTCCAAATGGAACTATGAAACGAAGACTTCAGGGGACTCAAGTGCTAATAGTGCACTGACCTTGAAAAACTATTCAAAACCAACAGATAAGGAAACAGATGTCTGTCAACTGAACAGGCAGATAAACACGCTCGCTCGTGCACACCACAGTGGCCGGCTATCCATCCCCAGGGTGAAATACTGAGGATAAAGAAGTCATACTGAGAGGAGCTTGTGTGTCCTGGTGGCCCAGGGCCAGCTGTCTTCCTGTCCTTTGGGCTTGTGGTGGGCACACAGGCAGTGGAAAGCTGCTCTAGGCTGAGAGGAAGGGCTGCTGTCACAGTCCCCCCGAGGCCATCCCTGTGGCCTTAGTCCTGTAAGTACCTACTGTGTGGAAGGGGTAAGGGCTTGACACTGAATAGCAATGTCCCCGGGAGCAGTGGTCACTTCTTCCAGCCACACCCACAGTGGCGCCCTTGGGACAGGCCTCACCTCCTAGATGGCAGGCAAGCCGGCCACCTGCCCACAGCCCTGCCTCTGAGCTCAGGGGACCTCCAAGCCACACTGGACATTGAGATGGAAACAACAGCCTGGTCCCAGCCACCACACGCTAAGGCCCCACTGCTCCCTGTGGCGCCAGCCCTGGGGCCTCACTTCCAACACATGTGCCCAAGGGCACTTAAGATCCATATGCGAGTGACACCAACGAGAGTCTCTTCAGCCCTAGAGAGGAACACGGTCCTCGTTTACGCTTCAGTGTGCGTAAACCTTGGAAGCAGCCTGGCCAAGTGAAGGAAGCCCAGCCGCAGGAGGCCACCAGCTGTCTGACTCCTCTCACGAAACATCCAGGCTCGGCATCCACAGAGCTAGGCAGTGGATCGGGGGCCACAGGAGCTGGGTACGGGGGATGCTGGGAGGTCCTGCGTAGTGAGCAGAGGTCCTGCTGGAGGGGATGAACGGTCCTGGAAATAGATGGCGGTGACAAGAGCCAAACTTTCTGCAGACACACTTAATGCCACCGAATCATACACTTAAAAACAAAAGACTGGAAATTTTATGTTTTATACTTTTTGCGACAATAAGACATTTTTTAAAAGTAAAAATGCTCTAGCAAATGAGTGGTTCTTCTAGTTTGTCTGAGACAGAAAAGAACTCTATGCTTCTCGCTGTGAGAGCCTTGAAGCCTCCTTGAAACCTCTCAGAGCAAATGCGATGGTGTCCCAGGCCCTCTGAGCTCTGTGATGTGAAATTTGGAGATGCAACCCGACTGATTTGCTTTCTGCAGTCTGCAGGCAGAAGAAGAGGGAAATGAAGAACTACTCGGGCTGGTTATTGCTTTGGGAAACACCTGACGATGGATGGGTTTGTCCTCTCCTGGGGGAAGGGCCGCCAGCCAGCCCACCCGAGTCCCAGTGGGAACGCCTCTGCGTCTGCACAGGAGGAACATCTGTCAGGGACCTGGGCTGGGGAGGCCTCGCCGCCACCCATGCAGCCCACAGAAAGAGCTTTGGCTCTGGCGTCTGTGGTGCTGAGCCCTGAAGCTAGGTGTTCACACCAGCAGGCACCCACCGCTGAGCTCCAGCCCAGCCCCACGAGTCTCTCTGTAGCTGCACAAGTCCCAGTCTCCTGCCCAAGCCCCTGACATGGCTGGGGCCCCGTGTGAGCCAGAGTAGGACCCAGCTCATCAAGGACCGATGAGTCTTTCAGGAGAGAATCTATCCAAGGGTAGCCACTGAGCTTGTGCTCAAGGACAACTGTGTAGTGTTGCACAAGGCTGAGGACACACGCAAGTGTGTGTGTGCCTGCACACGTGTGTTCCTGTGCCGTCTTCCATTTTTACACAGTCTGATGACACGGCCAACATCAAAAGCTGTACCCCAACTAGTCACTGTCCAGAGGACCAAAGTCAGCACACAGGGACTGGTGATTCTACCAGACAGTTCTCTTCCCTTTTAATGCCTCTCTTGATTTTAAATACACACTGAGCAGCCCTTACCAAAATGCTTCGGAGCAGCACTGTTTGGGATTTCCAGTTTAAAATATGCATTTGCATAAACTCCTGACAGGTGTAAGAACCAAGTGTAACATGAAATTCATGGATGCTTCCGGTCCACCTTGTTTCTGTACCCTGAGGTGGTACCCTGCTACGCTGTGTGTGTGGTCTGCTCACGGCCACCTCCCGTCTCCTGTCTTGCCAGCCCCCTGGACTGTGCCACCTTCAGATTTTGGGGTTTTGGATGAGGGATGCTGAACCATAATAAGAAGGTTCATCTTGAATCTCTGGGGCCAAGGGTAGCTCTAGGGTACAATTTTAACAACAGAGTTTCAGTCTGCGCTGTGCACTGATGTCCCAGACCTCCCAATCACGCCAGAACTAAATCTTTGCTAGAGTTTGGGGCCTAACTGTCCCCTAGCAGCCTGTGTGGTAAATACAGCCTGGTCTCCTAGGCGGTAATAGTAGAGGAAGGGGCACTCTATGTGGCGGGGCCCCACGCAAAGTCTTGTTGCCCAGGCATCAGACACCCGGGAAGGGGACAGTGGGGCCCTGTCCCCGCCTCTCCCTCCTCTTTGCGGCCTGACCACAAGGGGAGGGGTTTGTCTCCGCCACGTGCTCTCGCCAGGGCACCATCACAGGTCCAGGGCAGCGCAGCCACTGGGCCGTGGCCTGAGCCCCGTAACAGCGAGCTGAAGCAACGGTTCTCTCATGTGATGTTGGTTCTTCCGCTAGGATATCTATACCAGTGACAGACCGGTGTGGACAACGGTGGGGCCACGCTACAGGCCCGAGCTGAAGACACGGGGCCCAGCCAGAGCACAGCCGGTCCTGCTGGAGCCATGGGCTGAAACCCCCATGCTCTGAGGTCACGGGAATGCCAGGCTGGGTGCCTTTCTGTCATTTCCTTTCATTCCCTGCCATGCATTATCAGCACGCATAATCATTTCCATTACCGAACCGTCCGTGCGTGTGGACAACAGCGAGCTGACAGCGCCAGGGGAAGTTCACTGAGACCTTGAGCGAGAACAGTTGGGAGAAAGCTCTGCCTGGCACAGGCAGCAGGCTTCCTGGGTTCTGAGGCCCGACGCCTAGGACTCAGGGCCATGGTGGAGCACAGCTCAGTGTTGCTCATGTGGAGAGACGAGTTCTGGCACGTGGGTTTTGTCGCAGTGATAGCAAGTTCTGGAAGCATCTTCTGTGTATGGTGGTTTATTCATGTGACCCCTGTGTGTGTGTGTGTGGTACTGAGGTTGAACTCAGGATCTGCACCCTGAGCTATATCCCCAGCCCTTTCTATTTTTTATTTGTGAGGCAGGGCCTTGTTAAATGGCTAGGTTACCCATGCTGAGCTTCCTACTAGTATCCCAGCCTTGTGGCCTGCTTCCTGTACAACCTGACCTAAGTGCCTGACAGCTACCACCAGCCCCCCCCAAGAGCACATCTGCTACTTGGCTTCCACTTCCAGGGGTGGCTGGCTCAGGTGGCTAGTGTCCCAGCTTGCATGGGGGCATGTCACCATGCATATACTGCCCTCACGATTGGAAACAACAATGCAGGGCCCCTGTACAGAGCTGCAGACAACTGTGTCTGCTGGGGTCCCCACAGAACCCTGAGGGCTTCCTCCGCAGCCTCCCTGGCCGTGGCCTCTGGCTCCAAGCTGCCACTGGGTGCCTGTGCCTTCTGTGTGGCCAGGAGGCAAGAAACTGGCTGAAGCCTGAGCAGGTCTGGCCCCGGCCAAATGCAGCGCCCGGCTGCACACAAACAGCCTGGTGTGGAAAATGCGAGAAGGAAATGTGCCCAGGGCCTCTGGGACACGAGTAGCCCCCACTTCCCTCTCTCACACACACTAACACACACACACACACACACGCGCGCGTGCGCACGCACACAGATACACACATGCCTACGAACCACACACATTCTCACACTCTCTCACACACATCATTTAAGCGTCAATGAATCAGAAACACCCAGGCACTCTCCTTTAAATAGAACTAAATTTTAAATTTATAGGAAAAGAGCTAAAACATATTTGGAGCTTTGGCAGATGCAGTAGCCGCCAGCCAAGACTTGCTCCCGGATGCAGGTGGCACAGCCATGCCGACATGGCCAGTGTCTGGAGCATTCCCTTGGGGCCTGCCTGGCCCCTCACCTCTTCTAAAACCACTAGGACTCAATCACGGGCCTGCTGCCCGACGACCCGCCCACCCCTGTCACCTCCCTCAGGCCCGGCTTCTAACACCACCATCAGGTTCTGTTTCTTCCCCTTTCATGCCTGTGAGGGGGCTCAGCGTCGGGGCAGGCTGCTGGGAGGACTCAGCGGGCCACGGCAGAGTACAGAGCCTGTTTCTGAGCCTGCGCTCTCCACCACCCCACTCTTATGTTTTACCATGCTCCTGCTCTGCCTCAGCACGCTTCCCAGGGAGGGAGGTTGGACCCCGTTCTCACTGGCGACAAGGATGGGTGTGTGAGCCTGGCCTCGTCCTCACCCCTGGCTGCATGCAGCGGCCGGCTCTGGAGCAGCAAGGGACTCTGCACTGCTAGCTGAGGGTCAGCCCCTCCTGACCTCGCTGCCCAGAGGAGCAAGGAAGGGATATTAACGTCCACTGGGAGTTCTGAGCTGGAGTCATCAGCAGCTGTCTTGCCGCTGCTGAAGAGAGGACGCAGTACCTACTGCTGTGTGGCATGACCTGAACATTGGACATCCACGGCGTCCGGCAACCCCACCCCCATTCATCCGCCTTTCAGACTGCCAGTCAGCCACGCCTACTGAAGCCTAGGTGACAGCAAATGTGTGGGCCTGCCCTGCATGAGCTTCAGCTCTGGGATACGCTTGGGAGGAGAGGACACCGAGCATAAAGCTTACACACACGGCGGCGTTAGCAGCTCCGCACAGTCTCCAGCACCCGTTCCATCAGAAGACAGAGGCTGACTCTGTCCCTTTCCAGGTGTGCCAGCGGGGAGGAGGAGCCAGACCACACCTGCCACGGCGGCCTGGGATCCAGGCTCCTTGCAGTCTGCACGAGTGAACCATCACCTAAGCGCCCAGCTCAGCAACATTACGGACATCCACAACGTCCAGCGACCCAACGGCCATCCACCCACCCCCGGAACTGTTCATCTTCAGGTACTGAACCCCCACCCTCCTGCCACACTGACCCCGTCCATCATGGCCACAGCCATGTCCCAATGTCCCCCACAGCCTCACGAGGTCACGTGGGGATGGAGGGCAGGGCTCTTCAGAGGTGGCTGGGTCCGGAGTGTGTGGTGCTGGGGCCAAGGGTACTAACACAGTCCACTGACTGGTTCGGCACAGCTCTGAGTGTGGATGAGGGAAGGCCTCTGTGGGTGGTCTGAAAGAGGGGTAAAGGGAGAGGCAGGTGGCGGATGCTTCTCCGCTCTGCTGCCTCCTGCCTGCCCTGCCACGCCACGGACAATTTCTCCTCTGCAGGCCCCTCTGCCAAGCTGTCCTGTCCTGCCTTGGAGCCAGCCGACCATGGACTGCAGTCTCTATAAACTCTGAGCTAAATAAGCCTTCCCTCGACAAATAATCTGTCTCTGAAATAAGGTGTCTCTGCAAGAGGAAAAGCAACCCAGATGTTGACCACCCCAGCTTGGCCTGGCAACCGCACTCCGCTCTGTCTCTGGGAATCCGGCGCTCTGGGGCTTGCATGAATGGAATCGCATGATACTCATCTCCCCATTTTATTTTTTCATCTTTTAGAGGCCGGGTCTCACTGTGCGGGCCAGGCTGACCTTCAGCTCGCTGAGCAACCCAGACCAGTTTCAAACTGGCAGTGATCCTCCCGCCTCTGCCGCCACGTGCTGGGATGCCAGGTGTGCCCGCCCGTCCTTGTAGGGCCGCCTTCACTCGCTTCCATTACGCCCTTGAGCTTCAGCCATGTGGAAGCCCGAAGAATTTCCTCACTCGTACAGAGTGAACCACGCTCCTCTGTCCTCCGGCTGCACTGCACGTCCCCATCCATGTGGACGCCCACGTGTGGGCGCCACGCGAGCTGGGGCAGCCGAGGCATGGCTTGGGCTCGTGTCCCAGGTGGAGTTCCACCTCAGAGCGCACGCCCTTCCCACAGACACGCTCAGACGCGGAGATAGCGGAGGCCATGCCCACGTGGCCCTGTGCTTGGCCTTCGTTCCCTTTTTTGCTTTACCAGGGACCCACAGTTTTGTGAACAACACTAAAATGATGGCATGGGAGAATAACATTTAAAAGGTGTGCATGCACGCGCACACACACACACACACACACACAAAGAGAAACTATGAAAGTATTTGGCTATTTTTAAAAGAATTCAACTCAGCAGACACAAAATTGCTGGGCAAACTGCTGACTGGTTCCCAAACACCCCCGAGTTTCCACTCTCACCCCGTTACAGAGCCTTAAGCCGCAGCTCAGGCTGGCACCGGCCCTCTGCACGCTGTGATCCGCACAGCCCCGCCTACGGCGACCGCCCGCTAACGGCCACAGCGTGGGCCTCGCCAAGTGCGCCCTGGGACCCGCAGTCGGCCCAGCTACCAAACACAATGAAGCAGAGGAGTCAGCAGTTCCACTCCGTGGTGTCCACGCAAGGGGAGCGCGACGGTGTCTTCCCCAAGAGCCTTCCCAGTGGCACTGCTCCTAGCCTCTGCGCGGTTTCTCGGTTTGTGCACAGCTTCGGGGCCAGCGAGCCCCTGGCTTCTCCATGCAACAGAAGGGCTGATGGCATTCAGCCGTGAGGAGGGCGACAGGGTGAGCAGCTGCCACCTGCTGCCGCGCCGGCCAATCTGTGCCATGCGGGGCTAGGGAAGGGAAGCCGAGGGAGTTCGGTTGTGTGGCGGGCTCTCGGTGCGCAGAAGCAGTAAGGCTCGAAGGCCGCATTTGCCAGAGGCTGGCGGGTGGAGGGGTAGGAGGGCAGTGGGTTACCGGAGACAGGTTCTCTGCGGGAGAGGAAACACCCCACGACCTCCAGGCGATGTTAACAATCCCAGCCGAGCTCCGCTCAGGGGCTGGGTCCCATCCTCAGCAGCCGAATGATTTAATTTTCCATTTTAAGTTGGTGAATGTATGGGATATGAATTGTATCTCAATAAAGCTGCTATAAAAATGGAAGCAAAGTTCTGCTGCTATTAAAACAAAGTACTTATTTAAAATCCAAAGAAAATTCTAGACCTGTGTGTTCACCTCCGTGAATTCTTTCAGTAAAGAGAAAAGCAACACTCGAGTTTAATACAACTATTTCCAGAGCATGGAAACCAATTCCCAACTTAGTTCATGGGCGTAACCTTGACACCAAAACCCACAAGAGAAGAGAGGGGCCCAGACCACCTCCCCACAGAGCAGAGCCCAGTCTCTCCACCAAATGCTAGCAAATCGAGCCTGGCTGCAGATGGACGTACCACATCCCAGGCACCCGGGGCTGCCCCGGGAATGCAGGATGCTTTGCGTTCTAACATCAATCTGCTCTGCGCAAGTCACCATTAGGACAGCTGCAGTAGCAGGAGGAGAGGCGCGTCAGGGTCTGACAAAGGCACAAACACTGCCCGACCAGTCCGAATGCTTAGAGCCTTTCTTTGTTTACTGAGCTCAGTTAGGGAACCAGGACACCGGCTCATGCCAGCTCCACTGAGCCCTCTCAAGGTCGCTGCCAGGGCAGGGAGCCAAGGAAAGACACAAAGGCTTAGGAGGATTGGCAAGGGACAAACGAAGCTCTATTTATAGACCCAGGACAGAAAACACACGGAAAATCTAAAAAGCCAATAAACTACGAGAACTAATAAGTGAATCCGGCAAGGCCACTGGATCCATGAGGAAGAAGAAAAGTTACCCACAACATGGACAGCAAATTCTACGCAGAAGCAAAATATTATTTAAAATAGCATCACAATACTCCGGTATCTCTTCAGATCGTATAAATATTTCGCCTTTTAAAATAGCATCACAAGATTAAATTCCTAAGAGTAAACCCTATGGATACATGAGACCTCTGCCCTGAGAACTCCAAAGCAATCACAGGTAGACTTGGAATCAGGAGCAGCACACCCTGGCCACAAATCCAAGGCCTGGGCGCTGCAGACATGAATCTATGCTCAGTGAATCCCAGCAGGGCTCTTTCAGTTTTGTTTTGGTGTTATTGTTTTAGAAACTGGTAAATTGATCATAAAATGTGTAGAGAGGGCAGGCACTTTGACGGACACCTAGCTACTGGAGAGGCTGTGGCAGAAAGATTGCAAGTTCAAGGCCAGCTTGGGCAACTCACTGAGACCCCATCTCAAAAAACAACCTGAGGATGTAGCATACTTACCTAGAGTGCACATGGCTTTGGCTTCAACTCCAAACACCACACAGATTTAAAAACTATTTGGAAATGCAAATGTGAACCGCCAAGAATAGTCTGCGGGCCCTGAAGAACAAACGCAATCTGATCTTGACATTGAGCATGAGTTTTTGTTCATTAAAATAATTCGGTGCTGGCACACAGAGCGAAAGGAAAGTCCAGAAATAGGCCTGAAATGACTAAGAGAAAAAAGGCAGAAAGAGCCAAGAGCTGGCAAGGACACAGGAACTGGAATCTCCTGCCTGCTCGGCGAGACTGCCACCGTCTTTCAAAGACAATTTTGTACTGTTTGCTAAAGTGTCACATAGCCTATGCCCAGAAATTCCACTGTACGGTATAAACATGACAGAAATAAACACACATCTTTCCTCAAAACATACACAAGATGGCTCATAGCAGTGCTACTCAGAATAGCCAAAAATGGATGGTACCCGTCCAACAACAGCGCGACGCACACACACACACACACACACACACACACACACACACACACACTCTAAATAAACCAGTGGGCCACCCACAGCCCCATGAGGCAGTGGGGATGGATCGGACAAACAACTGATCTGAAAGCACAGGAGGATCTGGCGGGAGCTCCTGGCTACCTCAAGTCTGAGGCAGGCCACTCTGACCATGCCCAGGGCACACAGGAGGCTACCACACACTATTTCTTGATGTGGATGGGTGTATCCTGTTCGTAGAAATCCTTAAGCTTCAAACTGATAATCAGTAAGTCTGCAGAGATATCTCAGTGCCATAAGCGCCTGCCTCGCAAGTGCAAGGTCCTGTGTTCAATCCCCAGTATAAAAACGTTGGTGATAAGTGTCATTGCCCTTAGAAAGTTCCACTTTGATAAAAAGTGTTTTGCAGATGAGGCAGGGAGAGACACCCTGGAATGATGGTGGTGTAGGCTAGCAGGCTGTCTGTGCTTCTGTCCTGCTCCAGAAGGGCCCGTGCTGGCCAGCCCATCACTCTGACCTCTGACCGGGCTGGGCTGGGAAAAAAGAACAGGAAGACCTTTCAGACTGGAAAGGTCGAAAACTGCTAGTGTGGAGGAGAATGTGGAAAGTCTGCGGGGAAACAAAAAAGAAGATAAAGGGCCAGCGCTGTGGAGGGAACAGGGCAGGGCAGTGGCCGCTGAAGCAGCTCCTGGAGGCGTGGTCACATCTTCATGTGAACTTAAACAGGTCTCCAAGGGGCTGGTCCGGGCCACAGAACCATGCCGGCGGACAGCTGGTGACCTGTACTTCTCCCAGTCAGCACCTGTGTGCCCCGGTCGGTGTCCAGGCCTCCAACCTACGGAGGGTGGAACACACTCAGGCAAAACAGTGGTGTCTGAATGCGCATGTGCAGACCTTCCCTGCCTGCCTCTTCTCCACATCATCCAGCGTCACCCCTTGGGAGCACCAGCAGGATGCCTGCCGCCTGCCTCGGCCTCCCCCGTGCTGAAAGCTGTGTTTTTCTCAGGAAATGGAAAGCGGAACAATTTTAAGAAGCATACTTGAACAGAGAATTTGGGAAACCACTGACTTATATGATGTTACAGCACAGGTTCTGTTTTGTCCTGAGTCCTCACTGACCTTGAAGGGCTAGGGCCAAAATATTGGCTATCCTTGTAGCCTTTCTTTTTCTCTAATTTTTGGTCCGTAAACTTATATTCTTAGCCCTCCAGAAGAAAAGCTTAATCATATTATTACTCTAAAATATGGGTGCTTGAGCTTAATATCACTGTCTTTCTGAATACCAAACATCTTAGACTTAACTTGGAATTGGTATTTTCCATCAATCATTGATATTCTAATAAATCTCTATGAAATGTGATAAAAGCAGTTACACATTTTTACATAGATATTTAGAAATATAAGCATGCACCAAATGTTAGCCTGTCTATCCTTTGGCATTTTTCCCAGTCTCTTACTCTCATTTAATATTCTTTTTTGTTTTCTTGTAAACCAACCATTTACTTGAGAGAGAGAGTATAACAGTTCAAGGAGATTAAGGAACCACACAGGAAAGGGATTGAAGGTATATAGTGTGCCTAAGGAGAGTCACCTAGAGAGAAAACATTCTCTCGGGCTTTCACAGAGAGCAAACTGGTCAAGCAATGGCCGTGACTCATCCAGACGGCTGACACTGACAACAGTTCTACAAAGCACTGTACGTGGTTCCAAAGTAAATCCTGTAGGGATTTGACTGACCTTGGGAGATACAAAAGTTACATGTTTTGTTATACAGGCCTTGCTTTAACTTGCCCTTAACCACCCAGCACAAAAGTTTAAACATGACACATAAAGCGTAAAGGTAGTTTAGTATGCTGAGCTGCAAAAGGCTCACATTAACAGCTTCCAACATTGCCAGTTTCGCCGGTAACCCACTGCAATTATGGACCATTTGACTGTGTATCCAACTACCTTCTCTTAGATCAAAGAGAATAAATCTATTGTTCCAATAACCATTAGAAAATTTATCACATCTACACCCTGTGCTTTGTATAACTACAACAAGGACAACAATATGCATTGTATCAATTATTAGGAATGTACTACTAACGTGTTTTGAAACTGTCACATTATAATTTCTTATTAAAAGTAATAAAAAAGAAACATACTTTACATTATTTCATTTTGTGCTTTTTTTGAAGGAGGTTGAGGCAGGCTGACTAACTCATTTTGTTACTCAAGTTTATCTCAGACTCCTTGGCTCCTGCGATCCTCCTGCGTCAGTCTTCAGAGTAGCAAGATGGACACAGGGCTCCACTCCCAACAATGTACATCATGTATGCATTTTTTAAGTGAAAAGACACCTGACCAAGAAGACTGGAAAGAGGCTTACGTTTGGTAGGGAACTTCTGAGGAGGGCACGGGCTGCGTTGCTTAGATATGAAGCCATGCGGACACCGCAGGGCCTGGGGTGCAGCTGATGTATCTTGGGGTGGGACCAGCTGGAAGGAGCCGCCCACAGAGGGTGGGCTCTCCACACCTGGTCTCAGCCTACCCACCCAGGGTCATCTCCTCCTGTTGCCCAGTCTGCCATGGACTGGACGGCTCGGACATGTTTGGAGGTGCCAAAGCTAGTGTGAGCAGGGGTTTCTTCCCCGGGCATCTCTGTGGTGAGAGACCCCCTCATCCCTCGGGCCACCGGCTCATGCCTATGGAGTCTCTGGGGTTCTGGCTCAGAAGGCAGGATGCAAACACTCAGGCCAGGCAGCATCTGGGCCTCTGCCTGCAGAACTCTCTCCCCCAACAACATTCGGACCCTCGTGACACCCCCACCCCAGCCCAGTGCAGCCCTGCCCTGGTGGGAGCTCCCATGCCCTGGAACGCAGGAAGGGGCCAAAGAGGGCTGCGTATCGGTCCCCTGTCCTCCCAGGAGGTATCCCAACTCTGCTGTGGAGGGAGCCTGAGCCTCTTCCCTCCCCGGAGCCCCGCATCCACAGAGAGTGCAGGCAGCCCACTCCTAGCCTGGAGCGCTCTCCCCAGATCCCGCAGCAAGCACCTTCCCTCAGGAGACAGCAGCTCAGACGAGGCAGAGGGGACACCAGGAGGGCGTCTGGTTGCCTGGCCTCTGCGGACTCTGTCTAAAAGTACCTTCTCATGGCAGGTGGCTCAGGGGTAGAGTCTTGGCCAGAATATGCCCAGCCCTGGGTTCGACCCCAGCACCACCGTGGAGGCAGAGACGTGGCAGATACAGATGGTGGGTAGGTGGATAAATACTCTCTAGACAGTGGAAGGGTAGTAGGCAGACGGCAGGAGGGTGCTAGTCATGGGGGTGGAGGGGGGAAGGGGACCCCGGGGTGTGAGCGTGAGGCTCGAGCCGCTCACCGAGGCGAGGAGCGGGGCCGAAGGGCAGAGCATGCTGTGGATGGAGCTGTGGAGACGCAGGCGCAGAGGCGGCCACTGCCCGAGCGCGCTCTGGGATGCCCGGGTCTTCAAAGTGCCACACAGAATGGATTAGACACCTGGGGGCTGGCACAGAGTGTGCAGTGACACAAGCTGTGTGTGGAGGGTGTGTGCATGCATGTGTGGTACGTGCATGTCTGTGTGCACATGTGTGTATGGTGTGCATGCATGTGGGATGTGTGTGCATGTGTGGGATACATGCATGTACATGCATGTGTATAGATGTGGTGTGTGCTCATGTGTATAGTGTGTGCATGTGTGGCATGTGTACATGCATGCACATGCATAAGTACGTGTGTGGTGTGTATGCATGTGTGTGGTGTGTGCACGTGTGGTGTGCACATGTGCACACATGGGTGTGCACACAGGTGCATGCATGTGTGTGTATGGCGTATGCATGTGTGCAGTCATGTGTGTGGTGTGCAGTGTGTGTGTGTGCTTGCTGTCTCCTGCAGGGAATTAGATCTGACTCCTCTGAGAAGGGACTTTGGCCAAACTGCACCAAATGCGCCTGATGTGGCCCACTGCCACTGAAGGCCAGCAAGGAGGAAAGAGGTCACAGGAGACGCCCGCAGAAGGATGAGAGCGTAGGCTGGCGGCACACACAGTGTGGATGGATAGCAGCAAGTGGCAGGCTCTGCAGGGCCACCCTGCGGGCGGGCGAGCACCTGGCCCCTGCGTGAACTCAGGACGGGCTGACAGCCGCTGCAGGTGAATTTCTAGGTTTCATTGTCCTTCCTCGGAACCCTCCTCTATCAGATCTGTCACGGTTGCTTCACAAGTTACAAAAGCACACGTGAAAAAGTAGCCTGAATCCGCGTGCTGCTGCCCCCCTCAGGACCGGCTGGAAGCCGGGGCCTCTGCGCTGCAGACACCGCCGCCTCTTTGCTAGTTTTTTCCTTCTGGGCCAGGGTCTTGCTGAGCCACTAACCTGTCCATGCTGGCTCAGGCTGGGCTCCACCTGCCTTGGTCTCCATGTGCTGCTCACTCTACAAGGGGCTCGTCCTCTCTACCGCCCCGCCCTGTCTCCAGGAGCCACAGACCAACTACAGTGGGGTCTGCAGGTGCCATGGCTGAAGGCTCCCCGAAGTGTGGCAGGATCACACCACCAGGGCCACTAATCCTACCGAGCAAATGAGAATTGGTCCCCAGAGAGGTGAGATCGAAACCAGGCTTCCAAACACGAGCACCTTTTATGAAATGCTGGCTTTCACTGACACGTGCCTACATATCCTATCTGGAGTACTTTTGGTGTTTCGGGAGAGGTGCGCCCATGTAACAAGGGAACCAAAATGTCAGCATAGCTGTGCCATGCGTTTATCGTTTCCTTGTGGCGAGAACATTCAAAACCATCTCTTGCGTCTGTCTTGAAGCGCGCAGTAAAGTGCTGCTCACCGTAGTCACACTACTGTCCTCTGCGGCTGCAGCTTCACAGCCCGTCACCCTCCACCCCAGGCTTCCCCCCCCCCCCAGCCCGGCCTCTGGCAGCCATCAGCCTGCTCTACGCATGAGCTCAGCCTCGTCGGTCTCCACCCAAGGGTGAGGCCTTGCAGGATGTCTTCCTGTCCCTGTGTTATGATTTGTGTCTAGTGCTCCCTGCAAGCCTCGTGCACCCATGGGACAGGGACTACTAGAGTGTGAGATGAACTCATGATCCACTGGGATTACAGGTCTCAGTACTGCTGGGATTATGGGTGTGAGTGCTACACTGGGCCTGGGGCTGGCAGCCTGAATGGAACGTAAGTGAGACAGAGAGACACAGAGACAGACTCTCCCTCTGTCGCCATATTGTTGCTGTTCTGCTACCACGAGCTGCTGCCCTCTGCCATGTGCCACTCAGCCTTGGAGCCAGCTGAGTACGGACTGAAACCTTCAGTAATGGTGAGCTGGATAAACCTTTCCTTCCTTCATTTTGGGTGTCGGGTATTTGTCCCAGCAACGAGAGAAGAGTAACCATGACACCCTGCCTTATTTCACTTGGTGTCCTCCAGGTCCCGCTAGGTGGCCATGAGGACAACAGGATCCCGAGGCAAGGCTGGGCAGTGCTCTCACACGCTGCTCTTACCTGCACAGGCCACTTGCTTTTCCCTTTGTTCACCTGTGCACGCGCAGGTTGCTCCCACCCTGGCTTCTGTGAACAGGGTCATGATGACAGGCACAAGCAGCACACAGGTTCCGGGCAGCGGGTGTGGGGGCAGGGTGGGAGGTAGGGGAGGGGACTGAGTCATTCCAGAGGGGATGGGATGATAGGATCTGAGAGAGGAGTCCTAAGAGCAAGCCAGGAATTTGGCTTAGAAACATGACAACCAGGACTGTGGGGACTCAGAACTGGTGGGGACCCCCAGAGGCTCCTTCCCAAGGAGGGCCTGGAAGGGACCAGGGCTGATGCTGGTCTGAGGCAGAAAGGGCCCAGCCAGCATAGGGAGGGAAGGACGGACCATCTGCGGAGAAAGGAGAGGGTGAGAGGCAGCCGGAATGGACAGCAGAGGTTCTCAGGATAAGAATGAAGCAGGTCAGGGCTGGGTGAGGCCTCACACCCACACAAGACAGTGTCATGTGTACCCTGGGGGCTCTGTGAGGTGAGCTGGGCCCAACAAACTGCTTTACTGGTGAGCTTTGAAGTGTAATTCGGGGGACACTAACTGGCTGACAGCCCCATAGAACAGCCAGGTGCCTCCAAGGCAGAAGAGCCTGCCACAGACGGCCTGGGGCTCCACACAAGCCAGCACAGAGAGCCCCAGGCCTCGGACTGGACAAGGGGGCCTGGGCTTCTCCAGCCAGAGGATGGGCGTGGCAGCACTGGCCGGGCTGCAGACCTTGTCTTGCCAGCCTCTGTAACTAGTGAGCCATTCAGAAGAGTGTGTATCTCCTACTCCTGAGCTCACCTGATGCTCCTGCCTCAGCCTCCCAAGTACCTGAGACTACAGATGTATGCCACCGCCCCAGGCTTGGTCCCCAACGTATGATGGCTTGAGTTTTCCATATCACCATGTACAGAGACATTGCACAGAGACTAGACACCATACATCAAATTTTGAATTTTGATTTTTCTCCTGAGGTAGAATAGCACCTTTCACCCCCTAAGCGGAGACCCCAAGCTATCTCAGACACTGTGAAATGATGGCCAGAGGCAAACTCCCGCCTCTGGGTGAGAGGCAGCCACTGCTCCATGGCCTTAGGCTTCCGGGTCACACATGCCAAGTCCAGCTGTAACTAGGCTTTTAGTGACCCATGGGCCTGGGTGTCCATAGCTCCAGTGTTCACTGGGAGGCCTTTGTCCCTGTGGGATTTTCCTCAGCTATGACTCGGGTTAGGAGCAGAGGCCACACGCTACTCTGAGCCATCCCTAGAGAAGGCAGCTCCATTGTGAGCCTCCCCTACTGTGTGGGAGGCACAGTCAGGACAACGAGGCCCGGAGCTGTGGACACCACAGGAAGGACAGCTGCGCCTGTCACCCCACAGGCTGCACAGCGTAGTGGTCAAGAAAGCGCAGTCCAGGTGGCCTCATTTCCCCACAGTCCAGGGAAGCCTCTGCCGGCTGAAGGTGAACCAGTCGGAGGCGCTCGATGCTGAGCGTGTAGGGCCGTACCTCAAGGGACGCCATTTCGTGGTGAGTATTTTACCCTTGACGCTGTTGCCATGACCTCTCAAAACTAAGAAAAGACCCACCCAATTCTAGAACCATCTAGAAAATTCTGAGGGGAAAACTGTCATTTTAGTAGGAGAGGAGAAAAAAGAAATAACACAGTGGGCGGTTCAGGCTGTTCGTCTGCCCTTGGCCCAAGCTTTTATGTGCTTTCCAGTAATTTCTCAACATGTATGTACTCACAAAACCCTCCTTTTCTTTTAAATTCCAGTATTTCTATAGAATTAAAAAAAATATGATGGGCTCCCTCTGGTGGTCACAAGAAATCTCGAAACCTTAAAGGTCAGAACCTAGTTAAGTTTAAGGTCTTCATTTATGGGCCACGGCGCATTTGATAATTAACAGATGCAGAGCAGCTATGCTGTGCCTCAAGAGAAGACCGCTAATTATTTTTTTTTCCACTCATCAGTGGGTTCACAAATTGGTTCCTATGGCCACTGTCCCAAACCACGCTCACCAGGGCCCCTTTCAAATGGGCTCCTCTTTGGGGATTCCTGGGTGGGCCCATGGCCCCCCCATACTCGTGGATCTGCGCCCCCCCAACCCCCCTCTGTCCCGCTGTGAGTCCTGTCAGCCTCGCGGCCTGTGCCTGTCGTGCTGCGTCCTGCGACGGGGCTCACGGCCCTCCGCGGGGCTCTCCAGACAGCTCAGCAGGCGTCTGGGAACCCTCTCTGTGTGCCCAGGGGCTGCCGCAGCGAGCAGGGGGACAGTGCCTGCCCTGCACAGGCCTGGCTGGGATGGCGTCTGTCCGAGTTCTGCCCTCCCGATGTCTCGGAGCCCTCCTCACCAGCATAGCTCCCCTCAGGCCCCAGCCCTCCAAACCCTAGATTTGCGCTCACCCCCTGGCCGTGCAAACCAGCCTGGTCCTGCTGCTCACTCGGCTCCCCTGGCCTCTGCTGAGGGTGTCAGGCCTTCGGGACAGGCGTCCCCACCACCAGCTCCTCTGCCCCCAGCCACTTCTTCTGCAGGAAGACCTGACCTGCAGGGTCGTCCCTGCTCTTAATTTCTGCAGGATTTTTGTTTCAGGACTTGTCCTGTTCTCACGCTGCGGCAGCTGTTGGCCGGTGCCGCCTCTTCTAGCGGCTTGCAATCATCTCTCACAGGCCTGGTCGGCGAACCCCACAGAGCCAGCCCAAGATAGGTGAGAGAGAGATGCGTGGGTGGCTGAGTCAGTGGGGGACAAAGGCCTAAGCAAGCGGAGTGGCTGGACCAGCCCACTCCTCAGAGGGTTCAGGGTGGGGTACAGACACAACAAATCAGCACACAAACCAGAACATCAGACACAAACTTATTCTTTCAGCTTGTACGGAATGAGACACCTGCCACAAACTCAAGTCAGCTGGAGCAGAGCACTTGCTTTTTTAAGTATCATTTTAAAAATTCTAAACACAAAAAAGAATTTATTTTATTGAAGTAGTGGGGATTGAGCCCAGGCCCTTCACGCTAAGCCACATCCGTGGCCCTTTTAAAATAGTTTCTATTTTGAGACAAGGTCTTGTGAAGTGACGGAGTGGCCTGCTGAGGTCAGACTGGGGACCCTCCCGCCTCACCTTCCCCAGCGCCCAGCGCCCAGCGCCACGTTCCGGCCAGGAGCGCAGGCCCTTCCCCACACGCGCTGCTCAGCCAGCAGCTGCAGCAAGCAAGCTGAGTTGCAGAGGCTTTGTGGCCTCTGCGTGGCTCCGCAGCACTCTCCGCAGGCCCTGGGCACAGAGCGCCGGACTGACCGCTTCCACGCGCTTGTGGAGTGGCGTTCCTGCTCAGCCTCCGGCGCGTTCTCAGCCCTGGGCCTTCCTGCTTTGCACCACAGCTCTGCAAGCACAGGGCATGCAGCTTGGAAAACACATGGGGTCTCCGGATGGTAAAAAGCACAGAGGGAGGTGGAGAATCTCGCCTTTCTGGAACATTCCTAGCCGTGTCCAGGGACATAAGTGCTGTGAGCACCCAGTGTGGAAGACAAACGCCCCAGCTGTGCACGCAGCCGGCAGACTGCATGGCCTACACGATTTCCCTCCCACAGCCTCTCCCTCCTGGGTCTGCACTGTGTCACCCACGTTCCAGGCGGCCATGTGAGGCAAGTCCATCCAGCCTTTGTTCTTCTCTTCCAGAATATTCCCAGCTGCCTGCCAGCTCTGTACTCCTTTCCTGACCCCACAGCCCTGGCTGAGGACTGGAGCTGGCCCTGGGGCGCACAGCTCACCCTGGGGAGCAGCACCATTCTGTCTGCTTGTCACCCCACTCTGTGCCCCACAGCTCCTCGGGTGGCACTCCTAGAAACGCCAACCCACAGTTGGGACAGAGGGTCGCAGCGAGGGCAGGTGGCCCAACTATTGTCACAGGTTGCTTGCTCAGTGATGGGAATCCCGCCAGGTCGCCTGAAGGCAGAGCCACATCCTTGGCTCACCGCCCCACAAAGGGACGAGAAGGACCAGCACGTGCTTCGGTCAGCCCCAGAGCCGGTCTAGGATCCCCAGCAAGGACAGTCTGCCCGGCTGTCGCCGGAGCAGGACTGAACTGGTCATCCATGGTTTGTGGCTGCCTAGCTGTTTCTGTTTTTCTTTTTCTCAGAATAGCCAAGTAGCTGCCCAGCTTTCCTTGGGGCAGTCCCCCCACCCCCATGTTTCCAGTGGCCCAGAGCATGCCCCTGCTGCTGCCTCCGGGGTTCCCCAAACAATCGCTGGCCACCCCAGGCAGTCACACATCCCAGCCTCCAGGCACGGCCACTGCTCAGGGCTCGGCCGGCGCCCCCTGCATGCCAGGCAGAACGGGGCCAATCCTGGGTTTTTTTTTTTTTTTTAATTATTATTATCATCATCATAGAACCTTTAACTTTCAAGGTCAGGTGGCTCACAAGTTTTAATGATTTTTTTAAAAAAATTTTCTGTTTTAAGTTTTGGTGATTTGACTTCAAAGTTTTCAGCGTTACAGTGGTGTGAAAACAACCACACATTTAGTGGCAAACACCCTTTGAAATCGGAGACCGGCTCTTTTCCCGGCTCTGGTCGTGCCCTCTGTGCTCAGGAGGGGCGAACCATGCTCTCCAGGCGCTGGACTTGGGCTCCTGGGTGCGCATTTCACGCACACCCAAAGGCACCCGAGAGTGACACCACCACGTTCAGTGTTGGCCGACCCGCACAAGCTCCCCGCTCCCCATTTCCGGCCCTGCTTCACCTTTCCAATCCCAGGGAGCCTGCGTTAATGTGGTAGAAGCTGCCAAGGAAAGGCCCACAGGCCGGGCGACTGCGGCAACAGAAATGCACGCTTGCTTCCATCGTGGAGGACGGAAGCCCAACATGGGACCGCATGCCATCCCCGGGAGCCTGTCCTGGCCCACGGGTGGCCATCGTCCACCCACGTGCGCCTGCTGTGGTCGTCCTGGCAGCGTTGCTTGGGGTCAGGGCTACGCCCCAAGGCAATATAGGTCAGAACTTCAGCAGGGAGGGGCGAGGGGCGCAGCTCAGCCCACAATGAGCCCGTTCCCCAGTGCTGGGACTGTTGCGAGAGGAAGACATGGCTCCGAGGGGGTGGGAAGTGGGCGTGGCCTGCCTGGTGCTACGGGGTCCCCATCTCCAAGGAGAGATCACGCAAGGGAACGCTGCCTGAAGAGGATGCCAAGAGGTCGAGGGCAGCAGAGCCTCTGAACCCAGACGCAGCCGAAGCAGCTCCGACGCGAGTTGTACCAGGCGATATGTTTGCTTCCTGATGATGCTCACAGCTCTGAGACGACTAAGCCTAAGCCCTCCGCACAAGGCGCAGCTGCATCCCAGGGCACACAGAGGAGCTGCCAAGATGCGAATCCAGACCTCTGAGGCTCGGAGGAGCTGGCTCTGACCGTACCTCACGGGCGAGAGTGGAATAGGTACGGTACGGCGGCGTTCCCCTCGCTCTTACCTCCCCGTCCTGTCGGCCTTGCTCATTTCCTCGCTGAAGTTTCTCGTCTTCCTGTGCGGAGTGTGTACGTTCAGCTTTATCGTGGATGTGGCCGTGGAGGACAAGTACTGCCTATGGGATTAGGCAACGCCCTAGCTTCGGGCCTGAGCCGGGGTTCTTACAAAGTGCCCCGGATGGAGGGAAGGGGGTGCCGCTGTGCACCTGCAAGGGCCCCCTTTCCCAATTCAGCACAAGGTCACATTCAGAGTGCTAGGGACCAGGCCTGGGACTTGTCTATGGGGGACGCGACCCACCCTGCTGTCCCAGCTTCCGGATCGGCGGTGGCACAGCCAAGGCACGCTCCCAAAGGCTCGCCACTACTGTTCTACATTAAGGGTGCAAGCCCAAGGGTCCCTCGCACTCCCGAGGCTCAGCCCTGTCGGTCACCCCGTCATGGACATGGACCAGGGGACAGGCCATCTCCCCACCCAGAGCCTGCCACACCGCCCGTCTCAGTGCTCCCGGAAGACTCATTTCACAGTGGGCGGCGCACACAGAACCAGCTCCTTCTCCAGATTCACTTCTCTGCCCATTGCCTGCGAGGGTCTGACAAAGATAACGTTGTCTCCTTGGACCGTGGGAAGGAAATGTGGCTGGGGACCCTGCGGGTATCTCAGATCAGAGAAGGCCCCAAGCTGCAGAGGGTGGTCCCCTCCTTCAGGCTGCAAGTCTGCCAGGCCTTTTGATCAGAGCCGGGCCTAAGTTCAGGCTTCTGGGGCTGCAGATAAGGCCCGGGCCAGGGCCAGTTTCTCACAAGGGCAGTGTGGGCGTGCCCCCTGGGGTTTGTGTGGATAAAGGGCTCCAGCCTCAGGAGCTGAAGAACCCGTTGTGTGCGTGACAGGAGAGAAATAGCAAGCACGGACTCGGGGCAGAGCACCCTGCTGAGGCCGCTGCAATGCACCCCTAGCCACGACACCTGCCGGACAGCGGCATGCTGGGCAGGAGTCCCTGAGACAAGTGCAACGGTTCTGCTGCCAGAAGCAGCTGCTCCCCGCCGGGTGGGACTCCACCCCAAACCCTCTCAGCAGGATGAGGTTTCCGGCCTAGTGCTGATCATAATCCCACAAGACAGTCCTGGAATCCACAATCCCAGCCTTAAGATCCCCACAGAACAAACCCTGAAAGTCTGAACGTTTCTGAAGATCAAAATCCCTGGTAAAATTGAGATTCCTAAAGCTGCAACTCTTGAAGCCGCAGTTCCTACTGAAAAGGAAAGGGAGTGCTCTATAAGAGGGGTGGGCTGAGCGTGTCTCGGCTGTCCCCAGGGCAGTGGCCCAAGTACCTACTTGCACCCTGAGCCGAAGTCTCCTGCTGACTGTGTCCCCCCGTCACACGACACTTGATAGTGACTATCGTAGCCAGCTCAGGTTAGGAGCCTGACTGCCGAGGAGGGTGGGTTTCTTGTATTTACCACTAACCGTACTCTAGGAAAACTGGGCTTCACTCGGGGTGACGCGTATGGTGTCCCCACTTCCAATCCATGGTCTTCCTGGGACCCTTGGAGCCCCTGCCACAGTCCAGAGCCCCTACTTCCCCACCCCCAACTCCAAAGGGGAAGGCAGGACACAAGGCTGTCTGGGTCATTAGCAAAAACTAACCTCAAAAAGGCCTGCAGGGCCTGCTCCAGTACTCTAATCATTGCTGACATGACTGATAGAAGCCCTCGTTGAGAGGAACGCAGGCCCCAGATTCTCCCCTGTTCTGCCTCAGTCAGGAGAGGCCCACGGCCTCTCAGCACCTCCTCCCACCTGTCATCCATCCTTGGCACTCCCGAACCTCTATTAGCAAACCACAGGAAATCCCATTCACACTGGCAGGCTGGTCACAGGTATAAAGAGAAAGACCCAGAACCAAAATTCCACCCTGGCGCCTTCATTCCACTCGACCGTTTACAATTTCACAGTGCCCGCTCTACATTCTCTTTCCTCCTATTAGCGTCTCAAGAGGCTTTGAAAGGCGTGTGCCCACACAGCCAGGAGGGCTCTCCCACTACGAGACCTCTGTGGAGGCCGGATGCCCGGCCATGCTGGGAGGACCATGGGAGTCGGGCTTCCGGGCTGGCACTGGCCAGCAGGCCTGACAGTGAGGACACAGGACGCTGCTCGGCTCCTGCGCTCTTTGAACCAGGACCAAGAAGCACCTTCTCCTGCGGGTGGTAAGCCGGCCACCCTCACTGTCACCGTACACCCTCTATCCTGGGCAAGGGTCACTGGGACCCTGCAGATGCCCAGGAACACAGAAGTCCTCCATCCTGACCGTGCAAAGCTCCCTGCACACGGAGCCGCAGGCCTGCTGGGGATCTGGAGCCGCACACATGATCAGGTATCAGCAGAATCCTCACTTTATTCATGGCCTTCCTAGTCTACACTCGTAAGCCAAAAGAGACGCGACAATTGGAATGATCCGAACGGAGCTCTGCGCTCCCTTCCGCTGCCTCTACCAAACAACTCCACACGCGGAGAAGGCCCGTATTTTCCAGCATATTCACTCCCATGCCTGGGTGCAGCACCAGGCAGTGTTTCCTGCAGATGCTGGATCCCATGGGTCACTTGTGGGGGTTGGGGAGAAAGCTCAGCGGCTTAAGCGCCTGCCTGGCAAGTGCAAGGTCCAGAGTTCAATCCCTAGTACTGCCAAAAACAAACAAACAAATAAACAAAAAACAAAGACCAAAAGAATCCACCATGGGTCATTTGTTTTTCTCTAGCATTAATGAGAGGGACAGGTGGCTGCGGCTCTCCTGTCACCTAAGCCTTTGCTCCAAGTCCTCTCTGATGCTACCTCAGTTCCTCCACCAAGGCCACCAGCCCAGCAAGTCAGTTCATCCTGCTGGAATCTTTACAAACGAGGCAACCAGAGAAGGTGCAGAGTCCCAGGATGGCCCTGGGATCCAATCACCTAAGACCCCAGAAGATCTCCTCACCTTCCTCACCATGGGTGACCTGAGTGGTCCTGACCTCCACAGAGAGTAGACCAGATCCAGAGACTAGGCGCCCAAAGGGCCACCTCCACCTACCTGGGGGACAGATGCACTCCGGCGGGGCTTCCCGGACGGTCCGCAGCTTGGCCAGTCCATCCAGCTTCTAGACAGAGAGGGAAGGAAAAGGAAAACAGCAGTGAGTTTTGGAACAGAAGAGCACAAACGGGAGAGCCAGCAGCAGCCAGGTGTCCGATCCATAGCAGCTGTGGTATTTTCCAGAACACTGTCCCCAAAGTCATTAAGTTCCATGGGTGATTTTATGAGGGGAAGAGCCAAAGCTAGCATCGAGCAACTACCGATGAACCCTTGAGATGGTTCCAGTTTCCTGCTTTGTTAGAAGGTGTTCAAGGCAACTCTGGGCCACATCACAGCAGACCAGCACCCTGCAGCCCACGTGGCCACGCTGTCTATACCTGCGAGAGGGGAGGTGCAGGCTGAGCAGGGTACATCGAGGTGGGAGGCTGGTGGCACCGCCCTCTGGGCTCCCACGATCTCCCCATCCTCACCCCCAGGCTCTGTTGCTCCCACAGCTGCAGCCCCTGCTTGAGTCCCAGGATGTGAAGGCCCTTGCCACTTGGAAGGATGCAGGGTCTGTGTGCGCGATCAAGCAAACGCGCGTGTAGACGTGCATGTGTGTGTATGTGCGTGCGTGCAATAATTCCGTTCAGTGCAGTTTAACAAGAGCCTACACATGCCTAGAGCTCTACGAGAATGTGGGCAACAGAAAAAGAGTTACTGAGGCAGCAGAGTTAAAGGTCACAGCTGCACCACAGTGGGAATCCCAGGGAAAGCCCGCAGCCGGGTCTGACCCTCAGGGCAGCTTCGGCCCTGGTGCTGAGATAGGAACCCAGGGCCTCCCCACGCTAACTAAGCACACATGGACGCTGAGCTACATCCCCGCCCCAGGGTGGCTTCTGGGGCCCCAGTCCCTTAAGGAATACAAGCTTGGGAAAAGGAGGAAATTCATTTCGAATCCCAAATCCAGGTTTCAACGAGTAAAGCCACTGGCCCACCGTCCCGGGACGTGTGTGAGTCACACAGTGATAACCTTTCCAGTTTTGCGTGCTAGAGACCCAAAGCACAGTCCTGCGCATGCGCAGGCGCTCTGCCGCGGAGGCGCACCCCACCCCCAAGCTCCAGGAAGTAATGCTCAGGTACTGTTCAGAGGAAGGGAAAGGGGTCTGGTCTTGAACACCGGCAACTATTCTCTGCTTGACCAAACGTTAGTTAGGCTTCTGAACATGTGCCGAGGCCCAGTGGGCCCTTCCTGGTGAGATGCCATTAGGTCAAGGACCCTGCTGAGCCAGCGTAGCAAGAATCTGTCGCCCCGATCTCCAGCTGCCCTCCATGCGCTATCGCGTCCTCCTCTCCACCCACCACGCCCGGCGGGGTTGCACCTACTGGCCTGCATCAGCAAGCGTCCTGGTCGTGCGTGTCCCGTGTCCCAGCCACTGGGCCCACCGTGCTCCTGGGCTGCACATGCGCACTGGCTCGCTGGGGTTAGCACAGAGCCTGCTCTCTCCCCGGCACTGCAGAGCCCCATCACCTGGACCTGAACAAAGCCGGCCTCATGGGGACTGGGCAAGGATCAGTGAGACATTTTTCCTTCAGTACCACCAAGCCTAGGATTCTGGCAGAGGACAGAATCCCAGTCAGGTCTCTGCTGCTTCTCGGGGGGAATAGCCCCAAACCAGGAACTTGAAGCCAAGAACATAACCCAGGTTCTCTCAGCTGCCCTCAGCAAGCATTAAGAGAGAACAGGGTGAACAGGCTGGTTCTGGACACCTCCCAGGACAGAGAACTTGGTGAGCCTGGCTGCACTGATGTCACCCTCAGCCCACTGCCGGGGGGGGCCCCCCTGAGGCCTCGGTTTTCCTCAGAAGCAGAACCAGGCAAGACCTTCAGGCCCCAGGTTCTAGCCCCCATCTGTCACCTAGATCAGCCACTTCTGCTCCATCCTGAGCACACACCTAACTTAGGGGAGCCTGTGAGCAGCTTGGGGGCCCCCTCACCTCACCCTGCAGTGGGTCCTGCAGCTGCCAGGGCCTCCCCATTCTACAGCAGAACCCTCCCCAGCCCACCCTCCTCCACACTGTATTCACAGCCGCCTCAGCAGATTGCAAGGTGCTCTTAGAATGCAAAGGAGAGGGCCCTCCTGATCCAGCAAGAAGCCCTCGCTGTCTTATCACTGCCACAGGACGCAAAGGACTGCCCTTGTTCATCAGCGTTGAATGCTAAGAACAATTAGCTTTCAGCAGCTGCTCTCCTCTCAGGTCTGGGCTTCCCCTCTGAGGGGCACGCCTTATCCAAGGCTGATAGGCAACACAATGACTTTAAAGCACCAGGGCCTTTGCAGGCCTAGGCGGGGCCTTTGGCGAGAGAAGATGAAGGCTAAGGCTCCTGGGTGGGGTCCTAAGGCACCCGGACTGTTTCCTGTCTTCAGGAGCAGCAGTGAGTCCCCACCCCGCCCTCCCCAGCCCCTGCTTTCCCCCCACGCCCGCTTCTGCCGTCTGACACTCAGTGCGATGGACTCGTCCCAAGTGAAGCATCAGAGTTAGAAGCCACCCCAGCAATCTTCACTTCATGCTTCTTTTTTAAACTCTAAGAACCCATTTCTTCTGTGTCTAGGTTTGTAAAAATGATTTACAAGCCTCAACTTTTGACATTCAGTTATCTGGCAGCGCTGCTAGCATCTGTGAACAACCCGGTCCTGTTCCACATGCACACACAAGTCCTCCTCCAAAGTAAAGGCAGGATGACTTTCTGCCAGAAGAAGAGCGTCTTTGGGGGTGCTGCCACCCAGAAGCCCTGAGAGTGGAGCTGGGCTTGGGGGAACCAGTACTGGGGGACGTGGCCAGGCAGTGCCCTTAGCATTGAGCCCCGGAGCACCAGCTTGGACATCTGGCCATGTCTGACCATACCCTCACCTGCTTTCAGTTGAAACTGAAAGGAAGAGGAAGAGGAAGAGGGAAAAGAAGAGGAAGGAGCCAAGAAAGGAGAGGATGAGGCAGGAGACGGACTCAGCTGTGTGGGGGCTGCCGCAGTGGATAGTGACACGCTGAGAGCTGCCCCACCAAAAACAAACAAGCAAAATGAATTCTGTGAAAGCCTGCAGATAACGCCCTGAGTAAACACCTCAGCTTTTGGCTGAAGCTCCTGCTCTGGGGACTCCATTCCAAGGAAAGGAAGGACAGGAGCAGGAAGGGCCGCCCTCAAGAAGCTTCTCCTGCAGAATGGAACAGCACACTGATGAGTGAAGGGTGGGCCCTGGGGTGAACGCGTCACATTGGGAAACAGCTGGATAAAGACCAGACTGCGGCAAGGATCGCGTTTACGATGCAATAAATAAAACGGCTATGTCTACTGAAACATCAGGGACGGAAGGGACTCCCGAGACAGAACCCAGGGTGACACTGAGAGAAGGGTGATGCAGTTCTTACAAAGTTCTGTATTTTGTAGAACTGTCAAAAACAACCCCCAAGTCCTTAGACTTTTGGCTTGGAAGTAGAGGCACAAAAACGCAACCCTGGAATCTGTCTGCCAGGGCAGTCTCGGCCTGAAGTCACACTGTCTCCTGCAGCCAGTCCCAGGGTCCGTCCTGCAAAGGCACATGCTCTGCAGATGCCAGAGGAAAAGTTGCCCCAAAGCAAACCCCAAGTCCTCTGCCCCCTTCAACCCACAGAAGGGGGGCTGCATATACATGTTCCCCCAACTCCAGGGCCCAGGTAGGCAGCGTTTCCTGGCCTCTTAAGCATTCCTTTGTTATACCCACCCCGAAGACAAGCATAACTAAAGTACTGCTACCAGGACTATTGATTACGTACATAGCAGGCACAGTGCCAACAGCTGTCATCTCACCCCATCCTCCCAGTACCCGCCATGTCGGAGCTGCTATTATGCCCATTTACAGGTTGGAAAGTTGAAGCTTAGGGAAGCTTCAGGGCTGGATTCCAATCTTGGTATCAACTGCCTCTAATTACAAAGCAAGATGACCTCTGCCTACAAGGAGCGCTCAGGCCTGCAGAGAAGCGCTTACAGTTTCTATCAAAGCCAGGTGATACAAACTACCCAGAAATCAGGCCAGCGATTGTGAAAGCCTGGGAGAGCGCGAGGCCTGGAGCTGAGGCGTTGCATGGGGAGGTGTCAGCGTGACAGGGGACCTGGTATGTGTGCCCTGTTAGGGGGACACCGAGTACACATTGTCAAAGCCACTAGGACCGCGCGAGAGAAAGCGTAACATTAGTGGATTCCACTAAAATGCAAGGTCACGCAGGATGCCAGGATGCCTAGCACAGAAAGGCGACTACAGCGTGAGTCCGACTGCGTCCAAACCATCCATCAGCACCCTGGTTGCTGCGGAGCCTACATTCCAAGATCCCCAGTGAAACTACAGGTACCACCAACCCCGTGCATGCAGGCTACGCTTTTCCTGGACATAGGTATGTACCGATGATAAAGTTTAATTCATAAATAAATGTGCAGAAAGAGATGACAAAAATAACTAATAATGTAGAGCCATTGTGATGATATGTTGCAGGAAGTTGTCTTCACGCATGCATTCTTGTAAACATCTAAGTGTCCTGTGCTTGCCCTTCCTGGGATGATACAATGCCTAAGTGACAGGGGCGCTGTGACAGTGTTGGGGGCACTGCTGACCTGGTGGCACTGCAGAGGAAAGGTCACCTTTGCAGGTGACCCTGGATCACAGTCATAACAGTGTGGGTGGCATATGGAGGGTGGACACAGTGGGCAAAGCAGTGAGCCACATCCAGGCAGGACGTGTCGAGCCGGACAGGAAGCGGCGCGACTGTCCAGAGCAGTGTGTAGCGTAAAGCCTGCGAGCGGCTTTTCCTAGAGATGTCAGAGCAGGGTTGGCCATGGGAAACCGGAAGACAGAGCCTGACCCTGCAGGGAAGGACTCTGTGTGGCTGGGCCTTGCTGAGGAGACTGCAGCTAACTGAAGTCATTGCGTGGCTTGTGTTTCAGTTGAAATTTATGGGACTGAAGATGAAAGAAATTGTACATAAATAGTGTGCTACTGCAGGTAAAGTTGCTATAGATCAGAATTTTTGAAAGATATATATCAAGCACGTATATGAAGCAAGGGTAGAAAGAACAAGATTTACCACTGACCACGAAGGCAACTATAAATAAGGAAGGGAGGAAGGCTGGAATGCACTCTGTGGTGTTGGGTCAGAGCCAGAGACGCCACACGAGGTCATGTGTATGCGCACAGAGAGAAACGTACAGAATGACAGCAGACGTGCGCAGCTATAGCAGTTAAGATACACCAGTGTCGGGCCAGGAAGACAGCTCAGTGGCTTAAACGCCTGCCTCGCAAGCGCCAGGTCCTGAGTCTGATCCCTGGGGTCTATCTGCCGAGAAGGCCTGCAGACATGGGCACCCCAATATAAGGAGCCCACCCAGCACACAGATCTTGCATTCTAATCCCATTCTTCCATACAGGACCCAGGGCTTCTTATAGACATGGCTAGTTCGAGGGCTAAGGCAGGAGCGGTGTAAGGTGGATCCCCTTGTGGTGCCTGCAGAAATGAAGTAATTTTTAAACAATGAGAAGGAACCAAGGTGAAAGCTCAGAATGGTCAGCGCTGGAACAATGTAAACAACAAAATAAACAACATAGTGTTGACTGTAACCCAAGGAACACATTAAATATTCACGAGCCAAGGGTAATAGATGAGAAGAGACAACGCTTCTTACAAGACAGTCCCAAAAAGCATGCACATTCTTCCAGAATCAAGTGGAGCTGAATACGCGTTTCTTTGACTACAGGACACTGACTCACTTAAAGGACAGAGGAGGGAAAGCAGTAACACTCTACAGAGGGACCTGGCGGACGCAACCGCTAGGGTGTGGCTTTATCACATCCCCAAAAGACCCTGCCCCAAAAGGTACTGGGACTTGCTGGACCTTCAGGAGGGGGCGCTGGTGCGAGGTCTTAGGAGGCTGGGGGCAGGCCCCAGAGCGGGGCCCGAGAAGCTGCCTCGGCCGCGTGTTCCTGCAGGCCAGAAAGTAGATGGGGAAAGTGACTGTGGACTGAATCTTCAAAACGAAGTCGCCATAAGCCTTGCCTTCTCTTAAGCTGATTATCTGCAGTTATTGTTTTACGGTCACGGAAAGTGGCTAACATATGACCTCAACCAATTGACGACACCCGGCATCAGTCATGTGACACCACGCTGTGACACCATGCACCCCTACTGCAATGCCATGAACGTGGGGGTGCCCCCCCCAACGGTACTCTTCCGGATCTCTGATGACCCAGCCTAAGCGTGAGCACATCCGACTGCCCCACAGAGGGGCACCATGTCTCAAAAGCGCAGTCAGAAAAACAGAGCGAGAGACTGTGAGCATGAGGAGATGAAGGGGACAGGATGACGGAGTCCCGGAGTAGGAAAAGGACAGACAGGCAAAGACTGAGAAATCCGACCGGACGTTTATAGTACAGTTAAAAAAAAAAAAAAAAGGTTAGCACACTCCCAGTCGCTTCCTCCCGACTAACACACACCTTGGTCCTCTCTTCAACAGCTAATTTTTTTCTTCCTGTTTACTGAGGTTAAATTCACAGAACATAAAATGAAGCATTTTAAAAAGAACAATTCAGCACCACGAAGCAGTCTGACAGTGGTGTGCCACCCTGCGACGCCCAGCACAGGAAGCACCCAAAAGGAACCCTGTGCCTCGATCGCCCCGCGGCTCGCAGTGACACCAGCCCACTGCTGCTGCTGCTGCTGCTGCTGCGTGCTCGCCTGCTCGGAGTCTGCCACCTGAGCAGATCTGCATGAGCTCTGCTCTCTCCCGCCTGGCATCTCTTGCCCGGCCCGGGGCACAGGTGGGCATGCTCCACCCTCGCCGTGGACGCGGAAGCCTGTGCTGTGCGGTTACCATGCCTGCCACTGGTCTATGACTGGTGACACCGAGGCTCCCCTCTGCCTTTGCGTCTTGTGTGTGACGCCACTGGGAACCTGCTTATCCAAGGACCTCATTCCACACATTTGGGGAGCATACCTAGGAGAGGCACTGCTGGTCAGACACTCATTTCTTACTTCATTTTCTGAGGGCCACAATTTTATCCAGGTTAGCTGAGCCACTTTACACGCCTGACAGAGAGAGTGAGTGAGTGCACTGTTACAGTAAAAACAAAACCACTATAGTGTGTTACGTTAGACCAGCAGGAGTTATATTAAAATGGTCATCAAAATGTGCAATGTGTATTTAACTTAAAAAGATTCCTTTTTTTTTTTTTTTTTTGTCTCTTTGAGACAGGGTCTCAGCACGCAGCTCTGGCTGGCCCTGAGCTCACCTTGCAGCCCAGGCTGGTCTCAAAGTCCCAGTGATCCTCCTGTCTCAGCCTCCTGAGTGCTGGGATTAGAGACATGGGCAGTCATACCAGGCCCATTTTTTAAGATTTATGACAGTAAATTGTCCTTAATCTCCCTCAAAATAGCCCGCCCTCATCTCAAACACAGCCATCATGCTTCCACTTTCTGAGCTGGTTCTGGAAGTCCCCTTTCATCTTGACAAGGCCTGATCAGAAAGTACAGTAACCGAGCGTCACACCTGCCACAGGAAGGTGGGCTCACGAAGACGCCACAGTGCCCTGCACCCACCTCGTTCTCTAGATCTGGCAGGAGTGACTTCTGGCTCCTGCCCGATGTCAGAGTGACCATGACAGGTACAGGCGGGTGTTGGGTGACTCCCGGACACTGGGGCGGCCACACCAGTGCAGCCAAGGACACCTGTGGAAAGGACTTCCGGAGCTGCTCCCGAAGACCTTCTGATGAAACGTGACAACGTCGCTGTGTTTCCTCCTGCGCTACCGCTCACGCCCTGCGCAGTGCGCGGCCGCCTCGGGAGTCTGTGCAAGTCTGCCCTGAAGGTGCGCACCAGGGCTCTTTCTGACAGCTGCGCAGGACGTGGCTGCTGGGTTGCTTATTCTCAGGGTGTCTCCCATGCAGAAAAAGATACAGCTAACTGCTTTGCTAAGCAACCTAGCGGCGACATAACAAAGGTCACAAATATTTACAGAAACCAAAGGATCTGTCACCCAACAGAAATTGCCAAAAGGAAATGAGGCCCAATAAGAAGCCGAAAGATCAGTTGCTGAGCCAAAATGCCAAAGACATTAAAATTAGCTTGGAAAACCTGAAAGTAGTTCTCTCTGTCTATGTTCTAATAGATGAGGGGGATACACGGACCTAACTTGGAATTCTAGAGACAAGGACACCATGTCGGAGATGAAACACGATGCAGGGTGACTAATAGCAGGTCAGCCCGGAAGAAGGAAAGGTCAGTAAACCTGCAGGTGGCAACAGAAAGTGTCCAAATACCCACACAAAGACTTTTTCAAAACAAGAAGAGACTCGGTGAATGGTGGAGCTTCAAGTGGCCCAACCGCATGGCACTGGAGCTGCCAGGGCGAAGGAGAGAGAAGAACAGAAACAGGATTCCAGAGCCGGCCAGGTAACACGTGGACTCAAGTGCCTGCTCAGGCAGAGCGCAGAGGCTGGGGTTTGATTCCGGGCACCACAAGCCAAGCAGGCCCCACGCACCCCCGGGGCACACCAAGAGAGCAATTGACACTGGGTGCGCTCGGTGCGTAATCGCAGCGCTTGGTAAGCTGAAAACTGCAGGATCACTATGAGTCTGATCTACATAGTGAGACCCTGTAGGTCCTGTACTAAATACATAAAAAACAAAAACAAAAGTGTTCCAAAAAATAGGCGAACGATGTGTCCAGTTGGGCCTGAGGGCTCACGTGAGCAACCCTAGCTGCTTGAGAAGCGGAGACAGGTGGATCCCTGGGTGATGGAGCAGGGTGCCGTCATCAAATAGAATCAAGTAGCATAAGCCGGGCGTGGTGGCGCACGCCTGTAATCCCAGCACTCGGGAGGCTGAGGCAGGAGGATCGGTGTGAGTTCGAGACCAGCCTGGGCTACAAAAGTGAGCTCAAGGCCAGCCTGAACTGCATAATGAGACCCTGCCTAAAAAAAAAAAAAAAAAAAAAAAAAAAAGAATTAATTAGCATAGTGTTAGGGATGTAGCTCAGTCCCAGGTACTGCAATCCAAAGAAAACATTTCCAAGCTGATAACAACTATAAACCCATAGATCCAATGATCTCAATGAGACCCAAACACAAGAAGCAATAAGAAATTGGCAGCAGGATGGGTCATAATCTGAAGGCTTAAAACTAATGACATAAAAGAACCTTAAAGTGGAGGGCAGAAAAGACATCATATGAACAACTGGAACATAGAAACGATGCAGTGACTTTGAACCGCAATCGGACAGTTTCTTCAAAAGTTGATCGTGCAGGGGCCCGGTGGGATGGTTCAGTGGTCTAAAGCGCCTGCTTGGGAAAGCTTGGGTGGCTTCAGGGACCACGGTTCGATCCCCGGCACCACAAGCTACGCCAGCCCTGCCCTTGGCGTGGGCTGAGCCAGCCATAAAAATGAGTGAATAAACAAACAAAGGTTCTGAAACAAGAAAAAAATAAATAAATAAAATTAAATAAAAGAAAAAAAAAAAGTTGATCGTGCAGCTCTGAGATGGCAGATGGACCTGCTCCCAAGCTTATATGCGAGAGCAACGGACACAGGAATCCATGCCAGGGCGGGTACACACAGGCCACGGCATCCTTACTTGTGACGGACACCCGATGTCTCCCGGTTCCCAGCAATGGATTCACAGATAGACAAATACACTCACATGATGACATAAGGTGGTCATGAGCTGCACAAGTGGCCATCTGCATAAAGGACATGCACAAGTGCCAAACGGCCTCCCGATATGCATGCTGAGTGACACGAGCCATGTGACAAGCGGTCCCTGTCCCGTATCGAGGCTCTGACCTTAGGCAGGGCTTGGATGACAGGGTCTAGAAACACGGGACCACTGTCCACAGTGGAGGCAGTCCTGCACCGGGGTCCTCCTCGTGGGCATCTCGCATTCCAGGTTCTGAGCCTCGACACAGGATGGGGACGGAGGAGGAGGAAGGTTCCTCTTGAGGGAAGGTTCCTTTGCTTGGGCTGTTACCAGGGTGAGCAGGGCAGGGACAGGGAGGTGGGAGCCATGCAGCTCCCTGGGCCTGCCCGCTGTCCTGGGAAGGACAGTCACTGGGTCTGCACAGAGACACAGTGACGCTGCTACCTCCACACTTGCCTGAGAGCAGGAAGCTGAGGCTTAGAATGAGCCCACAAATCATCCCAGGAGGCGACCAGCGTTGCGGTGGCCCTGCACTCAAGCCCAGGCTTCCTGGGTCTTTAGCGGCCAGTGAGAGAGCTCTCTAGGGAACGTGGGTGGGGGGCCCGGCAGGATGGCTCAGTGGTCTAAAGCGCCTGCTGAGGAAAGCTTAGGCGGCTACAGGGACTGTGGTTCGATCCCCGGTTCGATCCCCGGCACCACATGCTGCGCCAGCCCTGCCCTCAGGGCAGGCTGAGCCGTCCATAAAAATAAATAAACAAACAAAAGTTCTGAAACAAGAAAAGAAATAATAAAAAATAAATAAAAGGGAATGCGGGTGGGCAGACCTCTGCAGCGAGACACCAGCCACCAGTCCCTGACGCGGCAGCTCTCCTGGTTGTGCGTTCACGCACACGCTGCACTACACACCTATGCTGTCCTCATGCACACAGAAATGTGCACACACCCTGACTCACACACATGCTCACACTGACGTACACAGGCACATGCACGCATCCACACTCACTCGTGAGCATGCACACACATCCACTTGCATGCAGATACATGCATTCACACACCTGCAGATAAGCGCATGCTCACACGTGCACACCAGCTCACACCTGCCCGCATCCTCAGCCCGCTGTGAGAACTCGACCACACCAAACATAGCCCATACCCAACCTGCAGAAACAGCACGGCTCAAGTACAAGAGCAGAGTCTGCTTTCTCCGCACCGAGCTTCTCCCTGGAGGAACGACACTGAGCAGATTGTACTTAAACTGTCTTTTAAAACTACCAGAATGTATTCTAATTACTTCATGATTTATTTCACAACTCAAAATTGGAAGCAAATTCAGCTCTGGAAGTTTGCCCTGCTGCTTGGGAGCACCCCGCCCCACCACCAACCCGACCCCCATCCCCATGGCTGCATTAGCAGGGCGCGTTTCCTCACATAACAGCGTGGCCAAAGTAGACGTGGGCACCTCCAGGGCTCCGGGTCCCTGAGAGCCTCCCGAGGTTCTTGTGCCCCATACGTGATCGAAAAACCAGACTATCTCGTTGATTACAGCAAATGCTCTTCCACAGCGGGAAGTCCACATGATTATTTTCATGAGCAGTTAGACTTTTATTTTGGTCATAAATACAAACATTTTAATTAAGTGAATTTTAATCAAATTCTGATCAGATGAGTGATGCCCAGTGTGGGCTAGGAGCCAAGTCCTCCTTCTCCACCAAACACATTTCCCTGCCGCTCACTCTGAGCCTAGATGCGTGCTAATATCCCTTCTGCCTCTACTTGGCTTTATGGGGACAGCAGGATCCCCACGTGCAGGCCCTCGGGGCCAGCTGTGAGCATGGCACCCTGTCTCCAGCCGGCACACGCGGCCTTCACCCCTGAAGGATTCGGGCAGAGGCAGCGTTTGGAGTATGCACGCTGAGGGCTCCATAATGTCACGCTGTTCACTTCTGCAGAAACCGCATAAGGAAATTCCCAGAGCCCCCATCTGGCAGTTAGCAAACAGATTTAGAAACACTGCATCCCACACTGCATGGCCAGGAGGTGACGGGGCAGGGGGCTGTGATAGCCGGCATCTTCCCTCCCACCTGTGCGCTCCTCTGTGAAGGTGTCCGCACCCGCAGGAAGAGCTGTGGCTCCTGCCCCTCAGAGCCGTAACACCGCATCCCCTGGGACTCTGCCGAGGCCTCGGAAAGGATGTGGGTGTGGCAGTCAGGTGGCTTGGGTCGCTGTCAGCAGGACTGCCACCGCACCGCCGAGAATGTGCAGCTCGGTGGTCTCCGAGTTCTGTCCCCCTCCAGGAATGACTGCAGGATTTCCCTATGGCTCCATCTGGGACTGTCCGTTCTGCCGAGTGGGTCATGCTAAGTCCTCAAATACATATCCAGGCATGACGGAGGCTGTCTCCTGCGTGCTGTGTTAACAACTAAAGATTATTCCTGACTCTCCACATGGAGAGAGTCCAGGGCGGCAGGAGCTGGAGGCTGTGTGTGGCCGCTGAGAAACTTCACATTGAGTTATATTCAGTCAAAATAATTAGAAGCCGTGGTGTGGCCCAGGCACAGCGCCTGCAGTGCTCAGAGCAGGCCAGGAAGGGTCTCAGCCCCGATCCTCCAAAACAGCCCGATTCGGAGACGACTTCCTCAGGCTTTCCCCAACCTGCGCAGTAACACTTTCTTTACCTGTCTTCACTTTTGCCAATGACAAAGCCAACTAAAAGACAAAAGCTCTGCTCTGCCTGCCCTCAGACTTGTAGCAAGACTTCCCAACAGTGCGACGGCCAGCCGCCGCCGTCACACAAGAGACGTGAACTCGCCACAGGCCACCTGAATGTCGACCACTGAGACAAGAAACAAAGCCCTGGCCAGGCGGTGGCTCCCTGGGGCAGCCCTTAGCGGGCCTGTGAGGCCCTGGATTCGATCCCCAGCACTGCCCCGAGCAGGCGGGCACAGATACCAGAACTCTAACGACCTTCTTGGTCCAGTGGCTACATCCCAAAAGTGAACAGAAGTGGGAAATTTTCCCCAAAAACTAGAGCTGTGCAGCTAAGCTCATAAATCCACAGTGCAGGCCTGAATGCCACGCTGCTCCTCGCTGCGCTCAGAGTGAGCCGAGCCACCCCACCCCAGCCCTGCACTCCCGCTGTCGTGGCCCCTAGCTCTGCCACCATGGCCTCCATAGAGTCAGCCTCGCCGTGCTTCAGCAAGCACGCTTGACTCACGCTTCCTGTTTACCAAGAGTCACAGAACCCTTGTTTTCTGCGGCGGTTCTCCCATCCAGGCCTGGTGCCCAGGACAAGACTGAGTACAAGCTTGTCTCGTGTCCAGAGAACTGAGGGGTCAGACAAGCAGTGTCGGCCAGCTGAAGTGGCCTCTGACTCCGCCCTATGCCCTGTGGTATTCTCCTCTTCAAAACGCACCACCTGCAGAACCTATTGTGGCAGGCGGTGACTCCCAAACTGTGACAACCTCCTGGCTGGCTGTGAGTACCTCACTGCTCCAGCTCCCTAGGCTTCAAGGTACCCCACAGATTCTACAAATGGGCCACAGAGAAGTAGGGTCCCCTCCTCCTGAGGATGCTCCCCAAGAAGCTGATGAAATAGGACAAAGAAACATGGGTCCCCCGGTGCAGAGCCCCAGGCTGGACAGGAAAGCTGCCCGGGGACAGGGGCCATGCTTGCCCTGTGATGATCTCTCCCAAGAGCCCCAGCAACCCTGAGGAGCCCAGGCTCGTGCTGCATGGCCTGGGTGAGTCACCGACTATCTCTTGGTGGAGAATGGGACCGTGACACCCCAATCCTGTGGGAGCGCAGCAGCACTGGCTCGAGTATTAAAGGCCAGAAGCTGCCGCAGTGCTGTGGCTTGCCCACCAGAGGCACGCGTGGCACAGTCTGCCCCACTCCAGGGTGATGTTAACCACCTTCCAGAGGCAGTGCCTACAGGCAGGTCCTGAAGTCCCAGAGGGAAAGAATGAAGGCTACTCAAGGGACCTCTGAGCCAGCTCTCCTGAGAGGATCTCTGTAAAAGAAGCCCCCTCCGCTGCCATTTCCTGTCTCACTGTGGGCCTCTTCCTGTTGGATCCACTCTGACAGACCGAGCTGTCTGTCTCAATGCTCAGAGGCCCTCACAGAGCTGGCGCCATGCTGTCAGACTTTCTAGAACTATGAACTCAATAAACCTGTTGTATTTACAAGTGACCCAGACTCAGCTATTTTGTTATAGTAACAGGAAACAGACTAATGCAATCGCAAAGAAGAGAACCGTGCCAGAGACCTTCCCAAACACATCAAGTTTCCCTCCAACTATGCCTGGAGGCAGAGCTGGGCAAGCAGAGTGGGGCCCAGAATAGAATCTTGGGGCCACAGAGGATTCCTGGAGTGTGGGGCTGGGGAAACTGCAGTGAAGAAGAGCATGGTGAGTAAGGCGGCAGACGGCCTCACCTGCCCCATCCCTAGGGGCAGCTGGAGCGATGCTCTGTGGTATCTGGCTAGTGCTGCTGCCTGTGCCTGGTGCTTGGACCCAGCTTTCTTCCCTAACAAAGCCTCAATTTTGTCCCAGTGGCAACGTGCCCAGCCTAGAGGAGGAATCAAGATTGGCCAAAGCTGCACACCGGCCGCCCCATCACTCTTGCCAATGCGAGGTGATGGTGACCATGTGACCAATCCTGGCAGATAGCCAAAAGGAAATTCTGCCCAAAGATGTTGGCAAAGTTTCTCCACTGATTTTAATGAAAGAGAATAGTCTCTCGAGGAGATAGCTCCTTCTCCTGCTACCTCCCCTTCCCTGGCTAGTCCACATGAAGTCGCAAGGACGGCGCATCAGCAGCATCTTGCAACACGCACAAAGGGACCAGAACACGGTGCAGCCAAGTCACTAGCACAGCCAAATCCTCTGTCTGGCCTCCAGGCTCTTCTATTTAGGCAAGAAAACTCAGTGCTGCTGCCTGTGCCTGGTGCACACTTAAACAACCACATGCTGCTATTCCATCACTGCTACCAAAGGTATATTTAGAGGCTGTAGTAATTAGTGTTCTGTAACTATAACTCCATACCTGAGGCAGGATGCTTTATAAAGAGAAGCTTATGGAGCTCAGTTTTAGAGGCTGAAAGTCCAAGATTGCATGGCTTCACTGTTTGGGCTTCTGGTTAGGGTCTAATGGCAGATGGCATTGTAGTGGGAACAGATGACACAGGGATTACGCTGCAAAACAGGAAGCCAGAGTGGGATTGGGGACCCGCAGTCCTCTACTGACCCAAGGACTTCTTCAACATCTTTAAGGCATGTCCTCACTTGAACTTGGGAGCTTGCAGGGGGCTGTGCCCCTTAACAGTACACACTGCCTCCCAGTCTGATCATGGCCAGGGGCAGGCCTTGACACACGGGCCTTGGGGTCAGATCAAACTGTACCTGAGCCCTGCGCCAGCCAGGTCCTCCCTGTGCACGCGCTGCCTTGTGCTCATCCCCACGTGTGTGGGCAGGAGCACCACAGTCAGGGGCAGGAAGCTGAGGGGCAGGAAGAGCAGGCGTGCACGACGGCAAGGCATCAGCAGGAGCGGGAGCCCAGCTCTCCAGCTCAGGAGAGCCCTCGGGCGGCACGGCCCAGCCCGCCGCCTCCTGCCAGGAGCTCATCCAGCCTCCTGAGCCCACGTCCAGGAGCTGGTGCAGACACATCCGGCTCAAGAACCCCAAAAGGTGTCTTCGAAGCAGATGCTTGGAGCCAACCAGTGGTTGCTGGTTCTAAACCGGAGCAGCTGTCCTAAACATGTGGCGGCTACCATAAAGCTCTCCCACACCGCTGCCTGCTCTTTAAAAACATTTTTTTTGAGGCAAGAAAAGGATGAGGAAATATGTCTGCTCACCAGGATGCAATTGGAAGGGACGTGCTTTAGGTCTCTCCTCCCCAGGGGCCAGGAACTGTCAAAGAACCAAAATGTAGCCGTAATCTATGTGATTTAAAAATAGGAATCTTGGGCTGGGGAGACAGCTCAGTAGAATAAGTGCTTGCCTGGCAAGCCCAAGGGCCTGAGTTCAATCCCCGGTTCCATACACACAAAAAAGCTATCTTTATGAAAATGGACACGGCGCAGTCCTGACAGGTAGAGGGACTATATCAGAGGCTTAAAAAAGCTGTATTTGATCCTGGTATGACAAGAAGTTAATCAATGTACATAGTTGACAGGAGGAAGTATAGTGCTTGAGTTTTATCCCAAGTTGCTGGGCCTTCATGTTTTCACACGGATCGGCGTGGACACCGAGGGGCTGACGGCCAACAGCGCATCCACGGTGCGCAGGAGTGCTTTCCTCGATGCTCGCGTCACATTCTTTGCTGCAGTGTGAACGCGGTGCCCCCACGACCTGAGTTTTACCACACGGCAAGGAGAGGCGTGACTGGGGAGCGCGTGGCTGCTAGACAGCCTCCTTAAGGAACTTTCAAAAGGAGACTATCAGAGGTTTGTTGTGCTGCGGTATTTTGAGATCACACTGTAGATATTGTCATTAATGGCCCTTGCCCAGAAATGTTGTTTTCATTTTCTAAAAACTATTTCTTCCCTCTGTACCATGGGAAAGGTCTTTAATAATTATGAGATAATATGAATATTTCTTCTTTATGGCTTCAAGAGCTCCATAATCAGGCACATCAGCTGGACCCAGAAAAACACACAGCCCAGTTCTGTTCCCAAGGGAATGTGGGGAGGGCCCGGGTCCCTGGCTAACAGTGGCTTTGTTGACTTATTTTTTCCCGACATTAAAGTGGTGTGTGGTTGGCAAGGACCTCCTTTCTTTAGCTTGGACATGGCGCCAGCCACCTCTGCCTCTCCCAAAGCTAGTTTGTTGGTCCCCGCATGCACTCCAGCAAAAAGCCAAATCTGAGAGCAGGAAAACATCGGCCAGTACACACGCTCTGTCCTGAAGAGGTTTCAGGCTCCATAGTTACCGGCCCTATCTGCAAGTCCTTTCCTGGCTCCCCACAAGCACCACCCACTCATCCCAGCCAGTCACTCTCTTGTCACCACCAAGCTGCATCTCTGACCCAGTGACATCTACAAGGAGAGCCAGTACCAGGCCCTGAATGGTGTCCTGTCCCCTCGGCACCCGCCCCCTCAGACAGCAGCGGATGAGCTCCTTGTGAGAAGGTGCTAGCAGGGTTTCTGCGGGACTCTACTCACTCTGAAGGCCTCTGCTAGACAGAACAGCGGGAGCTGCAGCACTCATGGGCAGGACTTCCCAGCCCTGAGGAAATGAACTCAGTGGCGGCGTCTCCAGGGGGTGGCCAAGGGTGAGGGCGGCACCCCACCCCCAGCATCAGAGAGCTGCCAGCAGGGCTCAGGGTGCTGAGGCCTCCAGGCCACTCCAGGGGCCAAAGGAGGAATCTGTGCGGGAAGCAGCCACACAGCCCGGGCAGATGAGAGCCAGGTAGGCTGGCCCCAAGGACTAAGGACGAAGTGTTCTAACAAGCACGGCCCGTCTCCCAGTCCCCCAAGCTGCAAATGGATTCAGTGATAACCACCAGCTCCACGTACCCATGATGCTGGAGGACAGCTGGGCTCTCGCATGCGGAGCGCACCCCACCACGGAGTCCTCACAGCTCAGTATATGAATAAAGAGCAAGCCCGGTGCTGTCAGGCAACGGTGGTGCCACCTGCCCACCCTCACCCCTGCCAGGGAGCCTGGCTTCACCTTCCACTTCCCCAGGATGCATCCGGGCAGCCACCTACCAAGGGAGGAGGATGGCCCTGGCGGTGCCTCCAGAAGATGCCCCGGGGCACAGCACTAGGGTACAGCGCAGGACTGCTATTCAGAAGGGGGAGCCTTGGCTGGTGACTGAGAGCCGAAAGCCTGGCACCCCATCTGGGCTCCTGCTAGGATACAGCGGCGAGCTTCCCCTGGGGCTGCACAGCACCCCTCCAAGGCTGTGGGATTGTCACGAAGGGAGGAAGCAGCGTGGGATAAGCTGCACCCCACGGACCAGATGGGATCACCTGAAGCCGGGGTCCAGCAGTCTGGCCCCGGAGGTTTCTCCTCCCCATCCGCCAACCTCGCCGGGACCCCCTGGGGTGGGTCTGGGCTCAGCCTGCTGCAGCCCTGGGCTTCCAGGATGAAGCTGCTCCTGAACTTTCCTGGAGACCGAGGGCTGACCAGTGACCTACACGGGGCCCCGCCCTGCGGTTGCCGACTGGGGCCGTCGGGCCGGAGTGAAGAGCCCAAGCCACCAGACCCTCGGAGAGCCCGCCTGGCTCCGCGGTGGGAAGCGGTGTCCGAGCGCAGCACCGGCACCCGGAGGTTGGGAGCTGAGCTTTCGCAGCCTCCTGACCCCCGTCCAGTCCCCCGGCTCGTTGTCCCGGGGAGGTGCGGCCTGACGCGGCCCAGGAAGGCAGTGAGGCCACCCTGTGCCCGCGGCCCGGCGCCTCCACGACCCCAGCCACGGGCGCAGCTGCTACCCCTCCTCGAGGCCGGCGGCGCCCGCCCCGCGCTCACCTCCTGCAGCAGGCGCTCCAGGTGCGGCGCGGTCCAGGTGGCCAGCGCGTCCGGCTGACCGCCGCGCCGCAGCAGCTCCCGCTCCTCCTCGAGCGCCGCCACACGCGCCCGCAGCGCCGCGCCCTGGGCGCCTAGGAGCAGACAGGCGGCAGCCGAGCCCAGGGAGAGCAGCAGGCACATTGCGCCGGCCGCTTGCACCCCGGCGGCAGCCGCGGGGCCCGCGGGGCTGCTCTTCTGCGCGTGGCCGCCTCCGCCCGGGCGCTCGCCGGGGCTCATGGCTCTGGCGGCTCGCAAGGGCCCGGAGGGTTGGAGCGCAGCAGGACGCAGGCGAAAGCGAGACACGCGGGGTCAGCGGGACACGCGCGCGGCTCGGCCCCGGGCGGCAGCGGACAGCACTGCGGCGCACGCCCCCTGGCCAGCGGCTCCGCACAGCCGGCTCCGCGCCCTGGCCTCTGCGGGCAGTTTCCTCTATGCAAATCACCACGCCAGAACCGGAGCCGGGCCCACCCAGGGGAGGAGCAGCCGCCTGCGGGGAGGGGCGCACAGGGCCCGAGTGGCCAGAGGGCTGCGCTGGTGCGCCCCGAGCCGGCCGGAGAAGACCTGGACGCCCCTGCAGCCCCGGGGCTGGGCGCCTTCTTGCCTTGGGGCTAGCGCGTTGGGCAACTTTTCCTGCACTTTTTAAGTACAGCAAAAGTTCAGCACCCGGAGCGCTGGAAACTTAGCGGTCCGACCTCGCCGGTGCCCTGGCGCCCTCTAGTGGGCAGGCTGCAGCACGGCAGGCCACGGAGACCCCAGAAAAGCTTCTCTAGGCCGATAGAGGCTAAAAGGTAAAGCTGCAGATAAGGTGCTGCAGTCTGTGGAACCTCACGAGTTGGTTCTGTAGCAGAAACGCAACGTGGCCAATAATGATTGCATATTTCCACGACTCGCCACGTCTGACCTGCACGGAGACTATGAAAGGGCGGGGCACTCTAGAGAAAGAAACTCGTGTTTGCAGGGGTGGCCAAACCATGACAAGGGGGAGGAGGCTGAAGACAGCCTCAGCCTGCCAGGCGCGTTGGTATCCTACAACGGGCGCCAAGGCCCTTCCACTGACTCCTGTAATTTGCAGTTAAAAACAAATCACTAGCTCCGTCTTTGTAATTTGGGCAGCCCACAATCTTTTAGCAAAGGACCCATTTTTATCTTCCTGGATGGCTTGTAGCTGTTTACTGTTTTTGTTTGTTTTTTAGCTGGCTCAGACTGCCTCAAGGGTGGGGGCAGGTATCAAACCACCGTATCCTGTGCCTGACTAGGTGACCTGGCAGGCGCTTAAACCATGGAGCTAACCTGAAAGCCCTGTTCACTTAACTTCTGTAGCTAACTACCTCTAAAAACTACCAGGACCCACAGCTGCCACGGTCTGGGCTCCCCAGTTTCTGATGTAAGGAGGAAGACGCTGCACCGCACCATACAGCACTGCCCCCCCACCCCCGCAGCTCTGCAGCTGTGGCCTCAGCTAAACCGTTCAAGTTAGGTGGTTTGACAGCCCGTGGCTGTGGTAAAACCTGGTGGCTTAGTTTTTAACCCATAGCTGAAAAGCACTGGCCAACCTGAAGGCTTACTCTGAAGAGGCCAGAACCATGTTCCACGTTGTTGCTCTCTCACAAACGTGTTCACTGCCCCAGGGCCTAATGTTACACGTGACCTGCGCGTCAGCTTCTGCACACCCACCGGCCCCTGAGTGAGCCTCCGCCTTCCTGCCCATCTGGACTCCAGGCTCCTCCCTGCTCGTCCAGGTCAGGGTGACCAGCTCACAGGGCTGCCTCATCTAGGTAGGTCCTCCCACAGCCCCTAAGTTCACACGGGGGATGCAGCAACGAACCTGCAGGTACATGGGCTGTCTGCAGGGGAAGGCCCTGCCATCCCTAGCTGAAGGTGCAGGGGAGAGCCCTGCGAAAAGTTGTGAGCTGAGGCCGCTCAGCAGCAGCTGTGACTTGGCTAAAGGCACTGCTCTGGCCAAACCTCGGCTTGGGAGGCAGCCAGAGGGGTGCTCACCCTTGCTCCTTCTCTCCTTCGGTGCTGCCCTTTAACCAAACTTACAGGGCACAGGACCCTTGCTAATGCAGGGCAGGCAGGAGTTTGGCCCCAAGGGGCACGGAACTGACACGGCGCAGATGGAGCAGGAGTGCAGCTAGCACCATGCAGCTGGCACCAAACATGGGCATGCCACTTGCCCAGCTCAACTTGGCTCCTGCTGCCTCTGAATGGGTAACTTGCAGTGACTTCTATGAACCTTTGTTACGGACAAGGACTTAACACTGTAAAGCACACAGAAGTGGTCACCTGGACCAGGGCCAGTGGCTTGACCCTCATAGGTAGTTATTGTAGAGGCTTCTTCCCTTTCTGCTGAGGACCAGCCAGCACTGTTATCCTTGTGGAATGCACAGATCACACTACAGAATCCCACACAGTATTGCACCGGATCCGGGACCCACTTAGCAGCAGCAGATCCTGAGGCTGCTTTTGAAGGCACAGACACACCAATCAGAGGTGATCTCTGAAGAGGCACAGTGCCATCTTCCAGGTCAGTGTCACTGAACAAGGGACCTCTTCGCGATGCTGTCCTTCACACAGAATACCTGGTTCAGGAACCATGAGAATGACCACTGCCCAGGACTCACAGGGGACTTTATGCCTCCCACCCTCACAGTGCTGCTGGTTCTCACAGGAGCACAGAGCAAAGGACCCATGGAGGACAGGCTCCGGGAGCACCCACCGAGCCCTGTGCAGGGCTGTGGGTCGAGGCGGCACCCTCGCTGGCCTGACACTGGTCAGCAGGAACTGCTAGGCTGCAGTGGGGGTTGGAAGCACGCACCAGGCATCTATGCTCCCCACCTCACTAAACCTGGAACACAAGTGTACAGGAAGCCAGCACAGCCTGATGCCAGACACTGTAGGGTAAGAGGCACTGTATTTTATAAGTAGGAATCAATTGAGTCAGATGGGATGATAATGAAAACGTTGTCTACTAAGAGCATATTTTGTGAGTACTTAGCAGCAAAAAAAAAAAAAAAAAGCAACTTAATTAAGCTATATAGATGTAAGGAACAAGTTTCAAATGCACGGGAAACTGTTACATACGAGAAACCTCAGGCCTTCCTTCTGTGTCTTGATTCCAACACTGGGCCGTGACTAGCTCAGTGTAACTGAGGCCATTCAGACCTGAAGTTTCTAGTTTCAAAGATGCAGTTATTGACAGATACAGATTTACTCTACCTGAACTAGACAGGTTATATGAAGCTTGTCAGATGCTGGACATCACGAACTAGGACAAGCACATCCCTTAAAAGGAGTGCTTTACCCTGGTCCAAGGTGGACAGCGGAGTGTCAGTGGAAGCGCTGAGCAGAGGGGCTTCAGGAGGAGGCCTGAGGCCTGGAGGAGACCCTTGTCCTCCGCCCCCACCCTGTGGGATCTCTGCCTGTGGACCCTGCAGGGACCCACACAGGTACTGTGCAGCCCTGTGTGGGGAAATGATCCCAGGCTAGGAAGTAGCACTCATAAGAGAGCTCCTAACCCTGCAGCTCACCCAAGGCCACAGAGAGTTCTCTGACACGCCTGTGTGGACAACTGCGTAATGCAGAGAACTTTTAAAGTTTTTGACTTACTTGGTTGTGGGGGAAAAAATTATCCCACACTGCCAAACAAAGTGTAAAACTAAAACCTGAAAGGGCTGAGTTAACTCAGTAATGACATGCCTTAACATAACAGGACACATGAATCCAGACATGCCTGGCACCAGGAAGGCAAGGAAGCGGTAGAGAGCAGCACCAGCCACGTACAACAGCAAAAGATGTGACCAAAACCAGCAGAGCAGCCAGCCTGGGAGCGACAGACACAGAATTGGTAGCCACAGATATCTGACCTTTCACTGCTCCACATACTCAAGGAGCTACAGGAAGGACCGAGCATGTTACGCTGAGATGTAAACAATTTAAAAGATGCAAAGCAAAATTCCACAAGTTAAATTAATAACAATGCTTCGAGATTAAAAAAAAAGCATCCAACAATTCCATAACCAGCCAAAAATATTAGAACCCCTAAGGATGAGGACTGAAAAATAAATGATGGTTGCAATTTCTTTTCCAGGTTTAAGAAACCGAAAACCTAAGATTGAAGAATTTCAAGAAACCTAGCTCTAAGAAACTTGGGGATGTCCACAAAGACACAGCATACATACCTTGGAAGGCGTGGTAGAAAATAACAACAAAATTTAAAACTACAGAAAAGAGTGTAGAGAAACAAAGGCTAGACTTTGTGCTGCAAACACTGCGATGGAAGATAGGAAAGCGAACAGCATCTCCGCCCACCTCGAATGCTCACAGCAGAAAACCAACGGCGCCACAGCCTCAGGTGTGCCTAAAACTTCATCCCCATCTGAGCCACAACAGAAAGAAGTGCGAATGGAAGTAATTCAGGCAGAAAGAAAACCACAGCAGCCGGAAATATGGATCTATGTAAAGACATCGATGAGCACAGCAAATTTTAACTATTTGGGCAAATGTAACATTTTTGCCTTTATTATTTAAATCGTACCGAAAGCAAATCGGCGGCTTAGCACAGAGCCAGCAACATATAAAGGGAAACATATGACAAGCACAGCACAAAGGCCAGCAGTGGAGCACGGTCGGTCACTGGAGTGAGTCTCGCCCTCTGAAGTGCCCGGGCATTGTTAAGGACATACAGTAGTAAGGGTACATGGCATACAGAAAAGCCACTGCCAAATACACTAGAAGTTACAGCTAATGAATCACCAAAAGCAATCAAATGAGGTCAGGGAAAAAAACGCAAAATAAGGCAGGAAGAGGAGAATGACACAGGTGGGACAAAGAGCAGGCGGCAAGACAGCAGCTCAGGACCTCCTTCGTAGCCCTAAGTAGAGCAGCACGTGGGACCAGCGAGCGACACAATGGGCAGGGCTGAATAGAGAAACCTGTGCAGCTAAAGCAAAGTGCCAAGAAGTAAGTTTTGAGGTCGCAGCATACTCTATTAGGAGGAACAGATCAAGAAGTGAGGGAAGTTACTTCATTTAATCTTCGCAATGCCCTCAAGAAATTAGATATTCCTCTTGGAGTTCACAGATGAGGGGACTGCAAAGAACACAGGCCGGGAAGTGTGCCCAGGGAAGGCCCACTGGGCACCTACAAGACTTGGCTGCAGGGTGCTTGCAGGGACCGTCCATCAGGGGACACTGGAAACCTTTTCACTTTTTAACTCTTTAATTGGATCTTTATCTCGCTTATCTTTTTTCAAATTTTACTTCATTTATCCCTTTCCTACCCCAATTTTTACTGTTATCTTTAGGCTTTAGCTATTGCTTCGATTCTATGCCTTTACTGCTGAATTCTTTTCTGTGATTAATGGTGGTATAGTTATGCTGTTAGGTTTTTCCTCTGTCAATATCTGGTTTCTGTGTTGGTATCACTGTAGATCTCTCCTCTATTATGAAGGGTGGCACAATTATAGCTTTTACTGGTTATGTCAGTATCGTTTACCTTTGACTCTATTACTGTCAATTCCTACCACTTATGGCAGTATAGCTGCTGTTTTTAACTATATGCTACCATCTGGTTTGTCCCTGTCATCAATATAACTGAGGTTTATTTTCTCTCTGGATGGTTACTGAGGTCCCAGAAGGTTGAATACTAAGATAATCCTCAATTGTAACAGTTGGCTGAAAAGGGGTATAAGCCCCAAAACCTAACCAAACTCAATGACACTTCAACACGGAGATACATCTAGAGATTTCCACATTAGTGACAAGTTTTCCTATTTTCCACCTGCAACACAAAAACACAACTATGAGCAAGCAAAGCACCAGGATGGATGCCTTCTCAAATCCTTTGCTCTCCAAAAGCTGATTAACATACCTGAGAAGCTGCAGGCAAACAATTCAAAATCTGAATGGGCAAAATGCTTGAAGAGATGGAGAAACACACAACAAATTCCTAAGCTAATAGCAAGCTTAAGAAATAGGAAAGACTTGTACTAATAAAATAGTCAACAACACTGTGAACATAGTTAGGCCTGTAATCCTATCACTTGAGAGGCTGACACAGGTTCACCTCGAGTTCAAAGCCAGCCTGAACTACATAGTGAAATTCTATGCTTAAAAAAAAAAAAAAAAACAAGAAAAAGAAAACCGGACCTTACATGACAGAAATTTTAAAAAATACACTGGAAATAATATTTTAGGGATCCTAGACAGAGACAGGGAGGCCACAAGCACCAAAGAGTCCCTAGTAAGGGTTACATTCAATAAATACAGTTAACAATTCTCAGTACTAATGGTCTTAAAGAAAGACTGGTAAAGCGGATCACAGAACAGAATGTGTACAGAGACACACCTCACCCAAAAGTACAGACTGAAAGGGAAAGGAGACGACAACACTCCAGGCAACTTGTGCCTGAAAGCCAGCAGCAGCTTTATTTTCAGACCTAGCAGACACCAAGCCAAACCTGACCAAATGAGGCGAAGATGGCCGCAATGTGCAGGTGGGAGCAATTCACAGGAAAAGTTAACGATCTTAAACAAACATGCACCAAATGGTAGTACATCCACTTTCATAGACCAAGAACTGAATGCAACTGTGGCCGCCAGGGGAGACTTCAATACTCCAATCTAATGGATAACCCCATGTTTCCTCCTCCAACAAAATATACATTTTCTCAGTAGAAGGGATTGGTGGTACCAGGGATTGAACTCAGGACCTTTATTCCACTGAGCTATCTCCCTGGGTGCTGGGACTTCTTTAAAAAGATCGTATCTGAAGCCACAAAACATAAATAAGAAATACAAATAATCTGCATTTGATTATAATGAATGAAATAAACAGCAGAAGAAGCCACAAAAACTGTATGCAATCCATTGCAGAGTAAGCAATGGTCACAGAAGGCCCAGGGAACAAAGTCAAATGTCGCTAGAATTCAGTGTAATAGAAAATCTTAACATGTGAAAATCCACTTAATTTAATGAAAGCAGTCCTATAAGGAAATTTGATAGCTGTATGCACAGTATTAAAAAAGAAAAAAATAACCATCAAAACCCAAAACTAGAAGAAAATATGATTACCAGAACAAAAATCAATGAAAATCAAGAGGGGGCATGGTATAGCATGCTGGTCATCTCAGTCTGAGCAGAAACATTGGGAGTTTGAGACCAGCCTAGGCTACAAAATGAGCTCAAGGCCAGCTTGAACTAGCCCCTGTGACCTTGGCTCAAAAAAGACAAACTAAACTAAACTAAACTAAACTAAACTAAAAACAAGACCAAAAAACAAAGGGCCAGCCAAATAGCTCAGCAGATTTAAAACACCTGCAAGCAGGCATAGGGGCTGAGGTTCAGTCCCTGGGCCTGCTTTGCTGGCCCTGTCCCACGGGACAGGGTGTGTTGAGAGCAGTTGAGATTGGATGTAGTGACACGCGCCTGTAATCCCAGCTCTTGTAAGGCTGTAAACAGGCAGATCACTATGAGTTTCATCTAGTAGTGAGACCCTGAACACCTTGTAGATCTTCCCCAAAACTACAAAAAATAAAAGACCAAAACACAAAAAGAAAACGCAACAAAAACCACAACTAAACCAACCAACCAACCAACCAACCAACCAACCAACCAAGCAAGCAAAGAAACAGAAGAATCAGGTTAGGCTCTTTGAAGAGAAATGCTTAGCTAAAAAGGAGAGAAAAACACCCATACCCATGCAATTAGACAGGAAAAAGGTTTTAAAAAAAATGCACAGGACTTTAAGAAATTATTTTGAAATTTTATGTTGCAATAAGCTGAAGAACCAGAAATTTTAACAAATTTCCAAACATGAATTATGAAATTTGAATCAAGGAAACTCTGATTAGAACAGTAGTAGGCAATAATGTAGAAATAACCCTGTCCACTAAGAAAAGGAGTCTGTGCAGGAGGATCATCGGGAGTTGGAGGTTGTTCCTGTTCTGCTGACCATTTTTATGCCAGTGTGGTGCTGCTTTTAACATGCTAGCTTTGTAGTAATGGCCTGCTTTGCTGTTGGTGCTCAGGCTTGCTTGTGGTAGTCTGCCTCTTTGGGTTCTGTAGTGTTAGAATTGTTTTTTGTAGTTCTACAAGGGAATGCTGTTGGTTATTTTGGCTGGAATTGTATTCAATGTGTATCATTTTTGGTAACTGGATATTTTGACAGTATTTTATTGCTTTTGCCTATGCAGGCACAGGGAATATCCTTCCATTTTGTGAAGTACTCTTCAGTCTCCCTTTTTGTAAAGAGCGTCTCTGTAGGCATTTCGCTTCTTTAACTTTCTAGGTATTTCCTTAAGCTATTGTGAATACTTTCTTCTTTTGGTGGTGGTAGGGTTATTACTGCTGTTTTTGAGACAGGGCCTTGTGCTATAGCTCAGGCTAGCCTTGAACTCCTTATGTAGCTCAGGTGGGCCTCAAATCATAGTGATCCTGCCCAGCCTCTGGATGCTGGGATTGCAGCCTCGGACACATCCAGCCATCTGATTTCAATAGAAGGACCAAAAACACTGCCTCTTCTAACAAATGATGTTGGGAAAACTAGTTATACACATGCAGAAGGAATACAGACCAATTATCTCTCTGTACTAAAACACAGAATAGGCTACACAGCAAAGAAAACTAGGAGTCAGCCTACAAGTATGGGAAGATTTTGCCAGCTATTCCACAGGAGTAATATCCCAAATGAAGAACTAAGAAAAGACCTCCCCTAACGAAAGACTATCAAAAAATGAGCAACTGAAATGACAGACACTTCTCAAAAGATGTACAAATGGCAAGTATATTAAAAATGCTCAGGCGCTGAGGAGATGGTTCAGTGGTCTAAGTGTCTGCCTGCCAAGCACAGAACCCCTGGGTTCGATACCCAGTTACGACATGCAGCGCTGGCCCCCAAACCCTAGGCATGCTGTGTTGGCTACCCGGATTGGGCATGATGGCATAATCCCAGCACTGGGCAGGCTGAGATAGGAGGATGGATCACTATGAGGGATGTATATTGAGACCCTGTACTGAATAAACAATGCTCAGCAACTTTGGCCATGAGAATTGAAAACTGAAACAACACAAACTGCACCTGAGCCATAAATCTAAAATTTGAGTCACTGCACTTTAAGTCTACAATGCTAGAAGCTAAGTATCAGATGATTTCTTTTATATGTGAGAAATTCAAAATCTTTTTTTTTTTTTTTTTTGCGGGACTTGGGTTCAAACTCATGACCTTGTACTTGCCAGACAGGCACTTGTGTCACAGAGCTATCTCCCCAGCCCCTCAAAATCTAATTTAGAGCAAAATGGAAGATGTTAGACAACAGGGAGATAGACTGTGTGAACACAGGAAAGGACCTGGGGATGAGGAATAATGAGAGAAAAGAAGAGGAAGGATCAAGATGAAGCATGTGTACCCACCAACACCACACAGCAAACACACCATGTACTAGAACATTACTAAAAACTTCTAACTGCAATATATCAAATAGAACTTTCCACCCTCCATGTCATTCCAACTCTGCACAGAACTATGAAAAAGAACCCCACTGACGTTTCCGCTCATTAATCTGGCATATTATTTCTTTGCACAGTGCTGGAAGGTAGAAAAATTCAAGCTTAAGTCAGTTTGTTACAATTCTTAGAGCTTCTCTGGTGTCTACCTCTTCAGAATCATTCTATTCTCAATCACCAGATCTCAAAGAGTTTGTCTCCTACTGTTATTATGAACAGCAATTAACTGGGCTATTCTGAAAATTCTGAGGAATGCATAGACTAATGAAAACCCTCAGGCTGGGGCCGAGGAGACAGCTCCGTGGCACGTGCCTGCTTGGCAAGTGCAAGGTCATGAGTTTGAACCCTGGTCGTGCCAAAAAAAAAAAAAAAAAAAAGAGAACCTTCAGGTAGCAGCAACAGAAAACTGAAAACCATTATTCATCTGGACTTCCACAAATGTCTCAAGAAAATCTAAGCTCAACTTAAGCCCAGTCTGGCCTTATGAGGATATTCAGGAATTCCACACATTTTCTATTTATATAGAAAAACTCAGTTATATGAAATCCCTTTTGTATCTGATTATGAATTTTGCAAAGAAAAATTCCATCTTATAGACTGAACAATTTTTTTCTAACTAAATTAACATTTGCTATAGTTTTTAATGGGAAAACGAGTAAACTAGGAAAAATATATATAGGCAAAACTTTTGTTAACCAAATACATTTTGGAAACTTAAGGAAATTATACAGCCTTAATTTTCACAAACTGGGGTTTGAGTTTTTGTTAAAGGAGCCTATCAGGCAATTTCAAGATTCCTCAGGACTCGGCATTGAAAACTAAAATCTAAAATGCTGAACTAAGCATCTACATCAGGGTTGGGTCACTCACCTAGCATGCGTGACACCTAGTTTTGATCTCTTAAAGCTATAAACCCAAACAAAAATTAAAACCTCAATTATTAAAACTTATTTTTATGTCTGACTCATCACCCTTGAAAACATGACTTTCCATGATGCCTTTCCTGGTGGAAGTTAATGTTAAGTGAAGAGCACACATGGCTTTATTAAACCACCCGTCATAATGAACATGCTGGACAACTTCACACAAACACTTACTGACCCCCACTGGCATCACCCAAGCAAAACAAGACAAAGGGTTCATTTTCTATGGGTTTTGATTTCTGATATGTCTGCCTAGAGGTACAATCACAGAAATAAAAGCTCCAATTTTGAGGTATTTAAAGAACATTCACTTAAGAATATATAGTAGTCAAGATTTCCTTTTACTCAAACAAACAAAAAAATCACTCTGAAGTTGACCTCCATGTACAAAAGATAAGATCAATCACATTTATCACTTAACACAAAGATATTCTAAAGGCCTTTCCAATGGCAATCTCAAAAAGAAAAAATTATTTTTAACTTTTATATTTCATTATCAAGACCATACTTATATAACAAGGCAATTATGCTACCTATATAAAACATACAGTATTTACACTTAACTGTACAAAATAATTTAATGTTTACAAAAATATTAAGAATGTTTAGTTGACTGACACAGTCTTAAAGAAATCTCTTCTAGAGAAGCATATAGTAAGATCACTGATTTTTACTTCTTTTTTAATAAGTCAAAGAAAGGATGCTGTAGTGCTTCATCCAAGGTAATTCTTTTAGTTGGATCATATTCTAACATCCTTCGAACCAGGTCAAATAGCTTCTCATGTTCTTCATCATGACTAAGCATGAATTCCTAGGGGGAAAATATTCTTGTTAAAAAAAAGATTCTAAAGTAGTGCAAATGCTATTTTGTTCATGTTAACTTTTCCCTTTTACCTTTAGGGGCTTGCAACGTCTCCTAACATATCGACCAGCAGAACTATGTTCATCCCAGTCTAGCTGGTTATGGTGAAAGTACTTGCGTTTCCTACGAGGAAAAAGAAGTCTGGATTAGGAAGTAACGAAAGGTCTACATCTTTATTCCAAATGGACCAGGGGACAAATCAAAGTACAGGGTCTCTCTAGTGCACAGACACACATCTGCTTACAATTTTTAAAAAGCTCTACACAATGATACATGACATGCAGTATCACATTACCTTCCACTCCCTTAAATTTAACATCCCAACTAAGCTCTTTCCTAAACACCATACGTGCAAAAATGCCAGCTTTAAACAGAGGCTCCTGACTCCATTTTTGTGAATTCTCATTTCTAGAGCAGGAATGGGACAAGAAATCTTGAACCCCAAAGTGACTGCTCTGGTTAAGCTGTGTTTAGAACCACTGTAGTACCTTGACCAAGGACATATAACTGGTTAGCAGCAAATTCCAACTTAGACTGATAGGACTCCAAAAGATAAGCTTCTTCATAGTCTAAGGGTTACCTTTCCATTAACAAAGGAAAACATTTATACAAAGTTACCTTAAGTATAAGAAACCCCACCACTTCATTATTAGATCATAAGATAAACACTGAACTGTATTTTGAAAACATGATTTTAAGGGGTAGGATGTATTACAGTGCCACCACTTCAGAAAACCAAAAACATTGATCTAGTGCTTGGGGACAATTGTAGGTCTTCTGTAATTTGTAGAGGGGAGACTGCACATATGCAGCAAAAGACTTTATCTTAACACATACCTTGTTTTCTGAATCATGTGTGCTGGGATGGGTCCTAATATTCGCTCCATCATGGCCAGGTGCTCTTTACTATCATGAGTCTAAAAAAATGTAGAAATAGGGACTTTGAAATGCTATCTCCTACATGGATCTTAAGAGAGCACACAGGAATTTAATATTGTGCTGATGATAGATAAAGACTAGACTGGCCAGTTATAGGATTTCCACATACAATTCCCCAAAGGAGGAATGAAACTGAATAAACTGTGCCATCTGGTGCAAACACAGTTAAACTAAAGTCTCTGTGATGGATTAGTAGAATCTTTTTTCTTTTTTTTTTGTGGGACCAGGCTTCGAAGTCACGACCTTGCACTTGCCAGGCAGGCACTTGAGCCACAAAGCCATCTCCCTTGCCCCTGGATTAGTAGAATCTGATAGCAGTCAACACCTAACATAACTTGTCCAATGTAAACAGAACATCTTCCTTCTTTGTCCTTCTTGGACTAAGGAATAATAGGTGAAGATCACCAGTAAACCGCTGCTTCATTTAATCAGCTACTCAAAGTTAACCCCTACCCAACAAACTACAGACTTAGGAAACTTACACATATATCCTATGCAATGAAAGCACACCACAGATAATTCTCCCAATCACCCTGAGCTATATACGTGGGAATGTGAGTGTAACAATGCTAACACACTAGCTCCAGCTCTACAGCTCATGAATGAGGAAACTTCAGCTATAACCCCAAATCTAAGTTCATATTGTTGATGTAATAGTAATGCAGCTTTAACTAAAGTAGAATATACTGAAAAACAAAAAACCACCACCAACCAAAAAACCATGCTAAAACAGAACTGACATGAATGGCAGGTTTCTAGAGCAGAGGCTGGCAACTTTTTTCATGACAGAGCCTAACAGTGAACATGTGATTTGGCTGCCCACAATTTTTTTTTTTGGTAGGGCTGAGGGTTGAACCCAGGCCCTTTCACATACTATACTAGACAAGTGACCTACACTATATTTCCATTCTCTTAACTCTTTAAAAACAGGCACCAGACACAACTTCACTATGGGACACAGTTCCCTAACACTGGTTCTAGGCAGCAAAGCTTGTGCAATACTTTCTACAATGCCTGGAACACCGAGTCCTCAAAATGTCAACAATTCTGTAATCCCAGCACTCGAGAGGCTGAGGCAGGAGGATCAGTGCGAGTTCAAGACCAGCCAGGGCTACAAAAGTGAGCTCAAGGCCAGCCTGAACTGCATAGTGAGACCTTGTCTCAAAAAGACAAAAACAAAAACAAAAACAAAAACCCCAAAATGTCAACAATTCATAACAAATCTAGCTCCCTATCTTAAAGCCTTTAGCTTAACGTTATTTTATAGGATGGAATGAAAATATACGCATCTCAAATAATGTTAACAATCAGAGTCTTACAATTTCAAATCATTTGAAGTATCTGTTTTAACTGAGTCAAAATGAAGAAAATTATGAGCTATGGTCAACCTTTTCTTGACCCTGCAGCTCATTACCATAAAACCTAACACTACCTGTCAGAACTGGTGCATAGCCATGGTTCTAGACTTTAAGCCTGTCTACCAATCCAAGAGTACTTTCAACAGGATTTCTACAAGTCAGCCAAAACAAAAATGTAGTGAAGAGCCTATAGTGAGCCTATACTTGTGTGACAGCCACCTTGTGACTCTTAGCTCTGCTTCTCTGTACCTGCATTGTTTTAACTTCTAGTCAACCTTAACAGAAGTAGCTGAGAACTCCATAAGGAAAAATAACAATGCAGCACCTGGACCACATCACAGCTACACTTACTCTTTAGTACCTGCATACCAAAGTTTCAAGACTTTTACATGTAAGTAAAATCATCAGGGAAGAAAAGGAACGATAAAAAAAAAAAAAAAAAAAAAAAAAAAAA